>JAPVLO010001869.1:0-49430 GCA_027257055.1 Cephalopachus bancanus
ACAACACCGAAACGGGAGAAAAAGCTTGATAAAGACATGGGCCAGAGGGGTGAACGAGGGTATCTGACCTGTCCTTCACACAGACCAGGGGCAACTGACCTAACTGCAAACTAATTTACCAACTTGAAAAGAAAACTAGAAATCAGACCTGAAAGGACATTGGACTAAAACAAAAGGTCTCAGAGTGTGCTTCATTGATTCTATTAGTTTAATGACTTAATTCTATTCCTACTGCATAGTTCCCTTTTTTCTTTTTCCTTTTCCTTTTCTTCTCTTTTCTTCTCTCTGTAAACCATATCTTTGTATAGCAGAGCAGCACACTAACAAGGTGGTTGGTTAGCTTGTATGTTAGCATCACTATATGTTTTATTTTTAATTTTTATTTTTTGTATGAGCGTTGGTTCGTCTGTAGCTGTGGTTTATTGTTTTTATCTGTTTCACTATAGGCCTCTCTCTCTATTTGTTGGCACACTTGTTTCCCCACTTACTCCTCTATCTCTCCACTCCCCTCTTCAACCCATCTGCTCCATTCTCTCCCTCTGCCAACCCCTTTTTATTTCAGAGAGTAAACCTACAGTCCCACTGCACGGACAGATTCCAGGGCAGTGAGAAGTGGGTTCCACATTATCCACACACCTGTCAGCGAATACCAGGACCTGCAGACAGATTTTGAATCACAGCTCTCCCTTAAGTAAATCTCAAAACTGCAAAAAGGACCACCTCCAAACTACAGTGCAACTCCAGAATTGAACAAAGTAAGAGGACATACATAAAGACTAGGAGATTGAACAAACAGAAGTAAAACCAATCCCGTTACCCCTGAATAACAGAATTAAGACGGTGACATGGAGGGAAGGAAAAAGTAGGGAGGGGGAAAAACCGCACAAATGAAGAAAAACCAAAAGAAGAATATAGGTCTCACACAGATCCCTGGGAAAACAGACACTGAGAAAACAGATTCTGGAACACAAACAATGAAGAGCCCCCAAAATGACTGGTTACATGCAACAAACCCAGACATAAAGACATTAATGGAGAGAATTTAAAAAATTGAGGAGAGACAAGAGGAAAATAGGAAGGAGTTGATGTCAGAAATGACAGCAGTAAAGAATACTGTGATGGAAATGAACAACAGACTAATAAGCATGGAAAGCAGAATCAGCCAAGCCGAAGAAAGAATCTCAGAGCTCAAAGACCAAAACACAGAACTAACCCAAACTGTCAAAAGCATAGAAAAGAAGCTCAAAAACACAGAACAAAACCTGCAAGAGATGAATGATCACTTCAAGAGACCAAACCTAAGAGTAATTGGGCTTCCTGAGACAGAGAAACAGAAGCCGCACTGGAAGAAACATTTCATGAAATCATTCAAGAAAACTTCCCTCATCTCATTAAGGATGAAATAATTTAAACACAAGAGATTCAGAGAACCCCTGCAAGACAACAAATGAGAAGACCAACTCCCAGACAAATAATAATTCGCCTAAACAAAGTAGCTATGAAAGGAAAAATCCTAAAGGCAGCAAGAGAAAAAGGCCAGACTACCTACCAGGGAAAACCAATTAGAATAGCAGTAGATTTATCCACAGAAACCCTTCAGGCTAGGAAAGCCTGGAGCCCTATCTTCAAAGTTCTAAAAGAGAAACAATTTCAACCAAGAATAAACTACCCAGCCAAACTAAGCTTCATTAGTGAGGGAGAACTGAAATCTTTTCCAGATATCCAATCCCTAAGAACCTACGCTGCCACCAGACCACCTCTCAAGAAACACTTAAGAAAGTACTGAAAACAGAAGAAAAAGAAAAAAGAACAACAGCATTCTTCACAAGAGTACAGGCAAAAGATTAAAAACACACATGAACTAACTCCAAAACCCAAAGAAAGACAACAAACAAGCAGGAACAACTCTGTAAGAGCCTTATGATAGGATCAACTCTTGCATTTCAATTATTAGCCTAAATGTGAACGGACTAAATGCACCACTGAAAAGACATAGAATGGCAAAATGGATAAAATATCATCAGGCAACAATCTATTGCCTTCAAGAGACTCACTTCACTAGAAAGGACACCCACAGACTCAAAGTAAGAGGATGGGAAACAAACTTGCAGGCTAACGGATACAAAAAAAAGGAGGAATAGCGATCTTAATTTCAGACAAAATACCCTTCAAGCTATTAAAAATCAAAAAAGATACAGAAGGCCACTACATAATGATAAAAGGCTCAATTCATCAACAAGAAATATCTATCCTCAACATATATGCACCCAACATAGGTGCGCCAACTTTCATAAAGCAACTTCTTGGAAAACTAAAAAAAGATATCGACTCTAACACTATCATAGCTGGGGACTTTAATACCCCACTCACAACCCTAGACAGATCATCAGGACAAAAAATCAGAAAGGAGATCCGGAACCTCAATGTGACTTTGGACCAAATGGACTTAATTGATACCTACAGAACACTCCATCCAAAGACCACAGAATACACATTCTACTTATCACCACATGGAACATATTCTAAGATCGACCAAATACTCGGCCATAAATCAAGCATAAGCAAATTTAAAAGGACCGGAAATTCTACCATGCACCTTCTCGGACCACAGTGGGATAAAAATAAACATTGACACCAACAAAGTCCCCCCAAAACCCACAAAGGCATGGACACTAAACAGCATGATGCTAAACAACTCCTGGGTCAACGATGAAATCAAAACAGGGATCAAAAGATACCCGGAAACAAATGAAAAGAAGAAACACCTTACCAAAATCTCTGGAATGTCCTGAAAGCTGTAGTAAGAGGGGAATTTATATCCCTACAACCACACATGAAGAAAATGGAAGGAACAGAAATTCACAACCTAACAAGCCACCTAAAGAAGCTGGAAAAGCAAGACCACAAAAACCCTAATTTCAGTAGAAGAATCCAGATCACCAAAATAAAAGCCCAAATCCAGGACATAGAAGACAAAAAGATAATACAAAAAAATCAATGAAACAAAAAGCTGGTTCTTCGAAAGGATAAGCAAGATCGATGGTCCCCTAGCTAGACTGACCAAGAAAAAACGAGAAAATAACCAAAAAAGCACAATCAGAAACACAAAAGATAAAGCCACATCTGACCCTGAAGAAATACAAAAGATCATTAGAGACTACTACGTACACTTGTATGGAAACAAACTTGAAAACCTTAAGGAAATGGAGGACTTTCTGACATCACACAACCTACCTAGGTTGGAATAAGAAGAAACTGAGACCCTAAATAGACCAATAACAATCAAGGAAATCAACTGCATAATAAGAAAACTTCCTACATAAAAAAGCCCTGGTCCAGATGGCTTTCCAGCAGAATTCTACAAGACATTCAAGGACGAACTGATACCAATCCTACTGAAGGTATTCCAGGCGATTGAAAAAGATGGAACTCTCCCCAAGTCATTTTACGAAGCCAACATCACATTGATACCCAAGTCAGGTAAAGATCCAACAAAGAAAGAGAACTACAGGCCAATATCTTTGATGAACATAGATGCTAAAATTCTCAACAAGATCCTAGCAAACCGGATTCAGCAATACATCTCAAAAATCATCCACCATGACCAAGTAGGCTTTATTCCTGGCATGCAAGGCTGGTTCAACATTCGTAAAACCATAAATGTAATTAAATACATCAACAGATGTCAAAACAAAAACCACATGATCATATCATTGTGAAGATGTCCATCTTACCTAAGGCAATCTACAAATTCAATGCAATACCCATCAAATTACCAACAACATTCTTCTCAGACCTAGAAAAAATGACACAGGAATTCATATGGAAACACAACGTCCAAGAATAGCCAGAATAATCCTCAGCAAAAAAACAAAGCAGGTGGTATCACAATACCAGACTTCAAACTTTACTATAAAGCTACAATCATCAAAACAGCTTGGTATTGGTACAGGAACAGGCATATAGATCAATGGAACAGAATTGAGATTCCAGAAGCAAAACCTCAATTTCTCAACCAACTCATCTTCGACAAAGCCTCCACCACCTACCACTGGGGAGAGGAGAACCTATTCAGTAAATGGTGCTGGGAAAACTGGCTGACCACATGCAGAAGATTGAAACAGGACCCCTATCTATCCCCATGTACAAAGGTTAACTCCAAATGGATCAGAGACCTAAATGTAAAACCTCAAACCATAAGAACCTTAGAAAAGGAAGGAAATACCCTCATGGAAATCGGAACTGGTTTCCAATTCCTATACAAAATTCCTATACAAAACCCGAAACCCACGGATCATAAGAGAGAAGATAGACAAGTGGGACCTTATTAAACTGACAAGCTTTTGCAAAGCCAAAGAAACCATCAAGAGAGCAGGGAGACAGACTACAGACTGGGAAAAAGCATTTGCCAACTCTAGGTCTGACAAAGGCTTAACATCCTGGATCTACAAGGAACTGAAATGTACTGAAAAGAAGAAAACAAACAACCCCATTATAAAATGGGCAAAAGATATGAACAGACACTTCACAAAAGAAGACATTCGAGCAGCCAACAAACACATGAAGAAATGCTCAACCTCACTAATCATCAGGGAGATGCAAATCGAAACCACACTGAGATACCACCTAACTCCAGTCAGAATGGCAATTATCAACAACTCAAAAAATAACAGCTGCTGGAGAGGGTGTGGTGAAAGGGGAACACTTCTACTCTGTTGGTGGGAGTGTGAACTAGTGCAACCTCTGTGGAAAGCAGTGTGGCGATTCCTAAAAGCTCTAAATATCGACCTTCCATATGATCCCGCAATCCCCCTACTGGGAATATACCCTGAAGAACTCAAATCACCCTATAAAAAAGATACCTGCACAAGTATGTTTATCGCAGCGTTGTTCACAATAGCAAGAACCTGGAAACAACCATGCTGCCCATCAAAAGAGGACTGGATTAAAAAAATGTGGTACATATACGCAATGGAATACTACACAGCCATAAAAAAGAACAAAATCATGAACTCCGCAGCAACCTGGATGGAACTAGAGTCTATAATACTGAATGATCTCTCACAGAAACAAAGATCTGAGTATCACATGTTCTCCCTCATATAATGGACCTTGAACATCCAATGTAATACTATAAGAAAATGACTGACAGTACTGGGAAACTATGGGGGGGGGATGGGATTAACAGTAGCAAATATCTGTCTGGGGATGGGAAAACACCTCTTATCAACAGGGTGCCTGAATGAAACGTAATTGTACACCTAATCCTTAACTGTACCCCACAAAACCATAATAAAAAATATTGATTAATAAAATAAAAAAAACCCAACCCATCCAAAGCTAAACTGATTGCAATGTGCTAATCTGAAATTTGAATTTTATTTTATGCACAGATTCCTGTATTTCATTAAATGTCATATTGGAATACATGCTGTAGGTGCAATTATCTATTGGATTTACAACAATTTAGAAGTACTTGTGTTGGCATTGGCATGGATTACTAGCAACATGGCTAGTGTAACCGAAGCATTGAATTTTTAACTTGGTTTCTTTAAATTAATTATAATTGGAGTAGTTTTAAGAGGCTTGAGGCTATCAAATGGGACAGTGCAGGTCAAATATTGTACTTTGTGACATCAGTTATATAGATGGATGCCATTCATACTCTACTGCCTCCCTTAGCTTTCTACATTTCTTATTTCTCTAGCACTCCGGGTTTAAAATCTAGCACATTTAATTTTGCATCTGCTTCATAAAACTCACTGAGTCTTTACAGATCCCAAATCTGTGTACTGGGGGCAATGTTACTTATTGTTAAACCTGTGTTCATTTACCGCATGGGGGATTGTGAGGGTTAATCATACAACATTTGGAAACTCGGTATGAAACAGGGAATAAAACTGACAACTCACAGCAGTAAGTAAAAAGATTTCCACGCACTCATTACTCTCCTAGGCTAGCATTACTTAGAGTGGGAATATATGTCTGCTAACCTTAGAGACTGCAACAACCACAAAAAAAGCAATCGTTTATCAAAGTTTCCCACTGCTCTGATGTATGCAGGTACAGGAATATTCTATGTAAAATAGAATCACCTTGGCCTCCACCAGAGACTGTGTCTCCACATCAACTTCCTAAAAGTGTAATGATCAATATGTTTTCCTTTCGATTCCTTTCAGGGTCTCGTCTGTTGCTCAGACTGGAGTGCAGTGGCAGAATCACAGCTCACTGCAGCCTCCACCTTCTGGACTCAAGCGATCCTCCCATGTGGCTGAGACTAGAAGCGTGCACCATTATGTCCTGTTATTTTATTGGTTGACTGATTGATTGCAAAGAAAAGATCTCACTATGGTGCACAGGTGGGTCTGGAACTCCTGGGTTCAAGTAATCCTCATGCCTTGGCTTCCCAAACTGCTGGAATTACAGGTGTAAGCCACTGTGCTCAGCATATCAATCTATTTTTCACTGGCAAAGAATGTGCGTGACAGTTTGTTGGTTTGGTCCAAAAAACACAATTGTCACTCTGTTGGATATAAATTAGATAATTATTCTTAAATGTGTACTTTTATTTCTTTCTAACCTGTTAAGGTAATTTAAGGGTAACCTCCTTGGGTCCCGTGTCTCACTGTGGGAGCTTCTCTGTCTTCTCAATCAATCCTGCTTTCCATAAGCAAAAAAAAACCCCCACAACACCATATTTTAAGATATCAGAGGACTCACCCCAAGAGAAGTATTTTGCTATGAGCTATAGATTACTCACTCTGTGCTGGGAAGCAGAATGATCTGTGCTGGCTTTAGTGTACTGTGGAAATAGACTCAACTTCCATAATGACATTCACAAAAGCTTGTAAAATTGATGCATTAATTGATTCATTTGAGAGGTATTACCAAAATATCCACTATACTCAGCAATGTGCTAAATTCTAGGTACAAAATGATGAATGAAACAGGCATGGAATTACTATAAAATCAAAGGGCTCTAGGAGCCAACTATTAAAAAGGAAAGAAATTGGTTGGGCTTGGTGGCTCAGCCTGTAATCCCAGCACTTTGGGAGGCCGAGGCAAGTGGATTGCCTGAGCCCACGGGTTTGAGACGAGGCAGGGCAACTTGGCGACACCTCGACTCTACAGTAAATCAAAAAGTAGCCGGGTGTGTTAGTGCAGGCCTGTAGTTCCAGCTGCTTGGAGGGCTGAGGTGGAAGGATCACTGGGGCCCAGCAGATGGACGCTGGGATGGCCATAAGAGTGCCACTGCACTTCAGCCTGGGAGACAGTGAGACTCCAACTCAAAAAGGAAAACAATCACAAAGAAAAGTGATACTGAAAAATGGAAAATCCCCCCCTTCTCCTGTTTTGTTTACTTCTTCCTTTCTTCTCTCCCTTTCTTCCTTCCTCCCTCCCACCTTCCTTCCTTCTTCTTTGGTTCATTTAGGGATGCTATGATTTTTTTTAACATCTCTTTTCTATTAAGATACCTGCCAGGCTCTAATTTAAGACTTCCATTTTCTCTTAAACAAATTAAAAAGAAAATCAGTACTATGTCTAAAGTGAGTATCAACTGGAACTAAGTGAATGCACTTTGTGATAGCTATTTGATTATGTAGATTTCCTTGTTGTACTTCCAGTTATTAAAATATGTTTTAAATAGTTGTTGTTGCCAAAAATTCACCAATAAGGAGGTGACAAGAAACCTTAAACTTGAAAACATAAACATGATAGAGAATCATGTCAGTATACATACTTTTCAGTATTTTAGTTTCATATTAAAAAGACAAATATAATTCATTTTAGTTTGAGTGACCAGTTACTTCAGACATGAGTTTTATGAAAATTAACACGTCTTTGGTCTCAAGAAGCTGAATGGTGTTGGAATTTCAGTCCTGCCACCCAAGTATCTGCTTTGTTTTGCGGGTGTTATTTAAATGCGTTTCTCCTTAATTAAACAAAAAAGAAAGAAAGAAAAGAAAAAAATTACCTCACTTTCTCTGATGTTCAAAAATGCCCGTGCATTGTGTTCTTTAGATGTTAGTTCATGTCACTGACATTATCCTGCTAATGGTATCAGGCCACGTAGACAATGATATAAAGTCTGGCTTTTTCCAAAGTGGTCATGCAGTGGCCGAATGTTCAATCCGAGAGACCACCAAGAGCCAATTCCGATGAAAGTTCAAGAGGGTCTTTATTTGCAAGCTTGAGCCTGGACCTCTGTTGACAACCGACGCAGCAGAGTACACCCAGAGGCCCTGACTTCCTTAAGCAGACGCCTTTTATGTTTTCACATAAAGGGAGGAGGAGTTTGAGGGGACTTTCCAGTCTTGTTACCATTTAATTGGGTAGTAACCTCTGGTGGTCAGCTCAGTCGTGGAGGATTGGCTAGCTTGACTTGGGCTGACCTTGGCCCATTAGCTGGGGAAGTTGCAGAGACATCTGGAAACTTTAGGTGATTTTCCCCTAGCACCTGATTGGTTGTTGCTAAGGGGAAAGTGGGTCAAGGGAAGGGGTTGAAGCATGAACTGGAGCTTTGCAGTTTTTCCCATAACTGAAACTTTAAACAGCTACAGGTTATGTTTTAAAGCAGAAAACTAAAATGACTGTGCTATTGTCCACAAGCTGATTACATATTTATTGGGTTATAGCATGCTCTTAACCTAAGTTTATGGTATACTCTATTACGGTTCTCTCAGTCACTTTCCTTATTAGCGGCAGGAAACTTGCTCTATAAGAAAATAACAATTTCTGTGAAATTTCAACTCCATTTTTAAAAATGTTTGTCTGCCAATAGAATGTTGCCAAATAGAGTTTGAATAAAGCAGACTCAGTACTGAATGTGAAATATTTAACCCCACATGTACCATAGTTCATTAACATAAACCTGCACATTATTTAAACTTGTTGGTCAATTTTGTCCAAGCTAAGGCATTGAAATACAAATTTAGTTTCCAAAAAGAGAGAGGGAGAGGAAGACAAGATATTTGATTCAGTCCATTATTTGAATAACTTGGAGTTAGTTCTTTTCTTAGTACAAAGACATTCTTTATACATCAGTTAATTGTAGGCGGTGAAAGTGAAAGTCGGCTCTTTACCAAGAATCTCAAGTATTGATATTTATATCAAGAAATATTAAAATGTTAAATCAATGCCATAATTTAAATGTCTGATTGTATTTTTTTTTCCCCTCTGGCAGAAAAGTGAGTTTCTTTCTGCACCCAGGCTTCAGACAGACAGTAGTTATCATTATTTCTGCAACCAGATTACAGGGAGATGGGTGGTATTATTACCAAAAGACCCCAAAGGCCATACAAATTACTCAGAATATATACTCCACAGCCCCCACCTCCCCCAGCCCCCACCCCCCAAGGCTAAATAACAAAGGCATGACTCACGATCTCCTAATCCTCCTTCACCCACCCCAAGACTAAATTAACAAGAACTATGGGCAGTTTGGGCCAGACCCAGGATGATCTAATCATGCTGATGATTCCCTAGGGGAGATGGGAAGTTCCAACAATCAAACAAACAACCTTGCTACACTTAGACAACTTCAAATCAAACACAAGAGATGTAGGAAACACTCATTCCCAGAGCCTTGGCCTGCAACATTCCCCACTGTCAACTGTTCCCATGATTTTTATCATGGACTTGCTGGCCCTTTCTGTTTGAACATTTGAATGGCCTCTTCTCTGTCTTCTTGCATCATGTACAGTTTTGGCCATAAGCTCGGGGGCTTTAGGTCTACAACGTATACATAATTTAAACAATACATAAAACAATATCCACACACTAAAACAGTTATTACTCATCTACCTATACCAGAAAAGAACTTCTTAAGCCAGAGAAAATATACAAAAACAAGTTAGAACACCAGTCTAAAATTACATCAAAGTCCCCGTCATAAAGGGAGTCTGATGGTCCAGGGTCTGCTGTAACCAAGTGGCCTTTGTCTAATTTTCTTGATGCTGGCTTCCACTTGGGCAGACACATTCACATGAGGGCAACAAGAAGAATTAACAGTCACACAAACTCCACCTTGCTCAGGTAGAATGTAATCTAAAGACAGTCTGTTGTCTAAAACTACCTTACCCCAAGAAGTTAGAGAAGTTTGCAAATAACTTTAAGATTTTTGTGGTTTCTTTAGCAATAAATGTAAGTGTTTCACATGACTTTCTTAGCACATGCTGGTGGAATGCAACTCCCCGCTATGGCAGCAAGGTATAAGCAGTAAAATACCGGATCCTAATCCAGGCCAAGTGAGGTCCTATGGGAGGTACGTAAAGCACTTATGTTCCCAATCCTGACTTGTACCTCACACCTTGAAAATTGAAAATGAAAAGAAAACAAACGAAAAAACCTGTCTCCATCTGGGTTTCCTGCTGAGAGAGCCCATGGAAGATGGATAATTTTAAAGAACTAGTTCAATAAGTTGTTTTAGACACATTATAAACAGACACAGAAACAACCAGAATACCCAAAAGAGTATGTCCCAAATCAGCATCTTTCCACAAACAATTAAAGGCCCAGGATAGTCTACATTGTCCACATATGAATACACAGTCCTCATAGGCACACTGCATCACGTAGTCCCTAAGCTGATCTGGAAGGCGGACTTCAGCATCCAGACAGGGTAGGAGCCGTTCCGCAAAGATCATCTGGTTTCCTCAGTTTGTCCTTCCTTATCTATTACATAATGTTATGCCGGAGCCAGACTGGAAATCAAACTTTAGTATCTAGGGCAATAAAAACTTTTCTGGTGAGTCCTTACCAGGCAGTGACTCCCCAAGATTTTACAGTTAGGAATTTGGGTGAGAGAAAAAGATCAGGTTTAGTCTTCACTCCTCCCCACCAACCCCCCACTGGCCAAACATCATTTCTTTTTAGAATGCCCGTGTGGACCAATAAGCAGCAGGAGGTCCCACAGTTGCTAAGAAGGATCATTCCTAGGCTGTCTATTCCATTTACCTGGTGAGGTGTCAGAGAGCTAGGAGGAATATTCCTAGAAATGTCTATTTTGTGACAATAGTTTTCATATCAGCGATGTTGGATTATGAAGGAACGGAATGGTTTAACCTAATTTTATAACTAATTGTTGAAGGGCATAGCGCAGTATCCTCTGATACATTAACCTTTCAATTACAAATTTGCAGCCTTTAAGTTTCTGTTACAGCAAATTGCTTAAGGGCAGGGCATTTATAAGAAATATGCAAAACTCCTAAATGATTTCATCTTTCAAAGATTTGCCCTTACAATCCCACACACCCATCTCTTCTGTGGTAGTCCCTCAGTCTAGAGCGATTGAATAATTTTAATTTTTGACCCTGTGTCTCTTAAGGATATTTCTTGTGATGGTCACCTTCTCCTGGACCTGAAGATGAGGCCCTGACTGTTGGGATTTAGCAAGAGTCACTGCCTTTTCCAGTCCCGTGAGTCAAAGCCTCACAGGCATGTCCACTCTCGATCTCTGTTTTCTCCCTGTGCATCACTAAGGGACGTTGGCTGTGGTCGATGAAGACTTACTTTGGAGAGTCACCAGAGTGGATGGAAGGGCTCCGGCGGCCACAGGGAGTGTCCATAGGACAGCACCCCCTGAAACCGGCCGGCTGCAAGCAGCAATGTCCCACCAGGGCCATCAATTTGCCCCCAGATATACTAGGCCAGCTGCTTCCCTTGTGGTCTATTGATGACTAGAGGCAGAAACTGGGAGAAAATTGGGTTTATTTCTGCAACCAGGTTACGAGGAGACAGGCAGGATCGTCACATCGGTAATCCGGTTACAGGGAAACGGGCGGACACAATTACTAAAAAATCCACTGTTGAAACGTTTCATAAAACAGGAAGATGATGGTTGTCGAACATAGAGCAAATCTGTGGAACTATATCTGGCACTGAAGACAAGACGCATCTTGTGAATACAAGAGAATGAGGTAGAATATACCACAGCATCTAAACCAGAATGCATATAATAGCATATTCTTTAAACATTTTGTCATCTATACGGAGAAAACAAAAATTAAAGTTAAAAAATTGAGTATTCTTACTGTTCTAATTATTTCTAATGAAAATACAGGTATTGATAAGGATGCTACTATTCAGAGGAACTGACTGCCATTAAAGTTCTCAACAGTTACCATCCTCTGATATATTAACTTTTCAATCACGAGTTTGCTGCCTTAAGTTTATTTTAGGTGAACACCCTTTATTCCTTGTACCCACAAAATTGACAATGTGAAAAAAAATTGTTCCTGAGATCATATTCCATTTCATTTTGTTGCAGAAAGGCAATGTTCTTCTTGGTTAACCTCCTTAACTGTCGATCATGTTTTCTTTGAGGGTATGTTCCCCAGAAAGCAGGATGGAGGTGCCCTTGTAAGGGTCCAGCACTGACTGATCTAGGTGAACACTGTGTTGTATAACTTACCTTTTTTTTCATGTTCACAGAAATCTCATGAGCTCTGTATCACTATACTGAGTTTACATATGAGGAAACTGATGAGTACAATGATCAACTAAATTGTGGAAAACCATAAAGATAGTATCGGGATTAAAGTGCAATTGAACTGTGTAACTTCAAAAGTTTTCTGACAATAATGCTAAAACAGGTGTGCTGCGGAGCCTGACGCTGTGGTCTTCATTGCAGTTGAACTGAATAGAAATCTTACAACAACCACGGGGAATCAGGTCTCAGCGTGGGTTTGGATCTGTGAGTGTCGGCCACACCGCTCTCAATGCCTAAGGTGTCTTCTTTAGCCTGAGGCTGTCCTCGTAAAAATTCAGTTAAAAAAAGGTGGAGATAACTGTGCAATATACATTTAAAAAAACCAGTGAGAAAATATGTCCTACCTTCATTATCCTAGAGCAAACAGAAATATTGAACCACCAGAACCTTCCAGACAAAATTGTGAATGTTTTAAGTTGGCTGAGTGGCAACAATGGTTCATTTAGGCAAAGAGGTAATATTCTGTGTGAGCTACTTATTACCAAATGCTATTACTTTGGGTGTGAGTCTAGTTACGTTGTTTGAAAAAAAATTCAATTTTAATGTGGTGAGTAAAGTGTAAAAGGCTGATTAACAAATAAATCATCACTCAAACGTAGGATACTATCAACAATTGTGTCAATTCTCTTATATGACATATCGTTACTTTTTGTAATGGTCACGTATAGATTTTACTACTGATGTATTGCATAATCATATATACCCTTTACTTATTGCATGATAGAGAATATGTCGCAGACCCATACTTAGGTCATTTGATGTAGAATTATTCCTAAGAGTGAGAAATATTAACTTCATCTTCTGTTGAGCATATTGTCAGCATCAAAAATATGACCCCAACTGAATAAGCTATAAAATCTTTCTCCTTTACTTTGTATGTCTATACAGCTAATTAAACAGTGAAAAACGCATACACATCGAGGGTACACTGAGTGGAAACGTGAGTAGCTATATTCGGTTTATATTTAATTATAAAGAAAAGCATGATCAATGACGTATACACACACACACACACACACACACACACACACACACACATTCAGCGAGATTGTAAAAAACCAAATCCCTAAATTCTACTTATTATAGAACATGCCTATTACCATTACTGTTCACTTTAGAGGTACACATGTATATGTGTGTTTTTTTTATCTTTATTTATATACTTATTTACATTTAGACTAACCTCAATCATACACTATGTGTTTTGGTATTCCAGAAGTTCTGCTTTTTTGGCATCAGTTAGATGCTTCATTGGTTTGACCTTGAATCCGATAATCCAAGGATCAGCAAACTATTTCTATAAAGGACCAAGAGGTAAATATTCTCAGCTTTATGGGCCACAGTTTTGTTTACAACTACTCAAATACCACCATTGTAGGCAGCCATAGACATAAATGAAGGGGAATTGGAAAATTTGGCCCATTGGGCTTAGATTGACAGCCTCAATCATAAACCTTAATATCATATAACTCGCCTCACATTTAACAAAAAGACTCTTATAATGCAAGGTGGATCTGAAATCACGGTGTGACAGGTAGGAGCATAGACTCTGGGTCCATAGCATCAGTACTTATCCCATGGTCTTTATCTAAATGATGGGAATTCTCATGGTTTATTGCCAAGAATCATGAAAAAAATACTCCAAGTCCACAACCATCAGAGAAATGCAAAACAAATCTGCAATGAGAAACCAGTAAGAATGGCCAGTGTTTAAAAAACAAAGTGTCTAAAAACTTCCCACATTGTCAAGGATGCGGAGAAAAGGGAATGCTTATATGCTGTTAGTGGGAATGCAAGTTAGCAAAACCTCTGGGGAAAACAGTATGGAAAATTTTCAAACAACTAACTACCATTCTTTCTTTCAAACAAAGAACTACCATTTGATCTAGCAGTCCCACTACTGGGTATCCCTATCTAAAGGAAAGTAAAACGTCTTGCAAAAACACCTACACTCATATGTTTACTGCAGCACTATTCACAATAGCAAATATATGAAACCAAAGTCAGTGTCCGTTAATGGGTGATTGGATAACAAAGATGTTCTATACACACACCCTATGGAATACTACCCAGTATGAAAAAGAATGAAATGATGTATCTTGGTAAAAGCCATAACATCAGTGAAATAGTTCAGAAATAGAGAATCACATACCGCAGGTTCTCACTTGTAGATGGGAGCTAAAGAACAGGTGCATATGGTCATGCAGAGTGGAACAGACACCGGAGACTGCAAAGGATGGTAGGTGGGTAAGGAATGAAATACTACCTGTGGGGTACAAGGAACAGTATTAGGGTGATGGGTACATCAAAAGTTCAGACTTAATCACTATGCATATATAACAAAGCTGCTCTTGTCTCCCCAGGTAACTTTTTTAGAAGAAAAGGCAACAGAAAAATAATGTTTCTACATCACGGAATTGTAGTAAGCATGAAAATGAGTCAACATATGTGAACTATCTAGTGAATTTTGGGCATATAAATGTACTATGTAAGTGCATGCAGCTATAAACATTATAATCAACAATTATTATTACTATTATTTGTATTTCATGCTTAGTAATCTGAAGTGTTTAGCTGGGCTCGGTGGCTCAGCCTGTAATCCCTCGCCTTTGGGAGGCTGAAGTGAGTGGATTGCCTGAGCCTGCGGGTTCGAGACCCGCCTGAGCAGTGAGAACTCATCTCTACAATAAATCAAAAAATCAGCCAGGTGTGGTAGCGCATGCCTCTAATCCTGGCTACTTGGAAGGCTGAGGCAGAAGGATCCCAGAGCCCAGCAGGTCGAAGCTGCGGTGGCCAGGAGCGGCCACTGCACTCCAGTCTGGGCGACAGAGTGAGACTCCAACTCAAAAAAAAAAAAAAAGTGTTTGATTTATTACGTTTCATCAGCTGTTGAGTTTCTACCATTACATTTCATAGACTTATCTGCTTTGTAGGAAATCATAGAGCTTTGCATTACTTAAAATATTGCTGACATGGATTTTTTTTTGTTCTCCATGCCAAGTGGCATTTACTTCTGGTATACATATATAGCACAACTTACAAAAACAAGTGTAATATCATGCAAAAGTCAATCAAAGTAACATCATGTTGACAGTGTAAAGGCAGAAATAGAAGATCTTAATTGACATAGAAAAGGGATTTGACAAAAGTTCACGCCAATCCCTGATCAAAACACTAAAAAATAACTAAGAATAGGAAAAAAAAAACTTCCTTCACATAAGAAAGGCCATATATGAAAACAAAGCTAGTCGGCTCAGTGGCACAGCCTGTAATCCTGCGCCTTGGGAGGCTGAGGTGAGTGGATTGCCTGAGCCTGCGGGTTCGAGACGCACCTGGGCAACTTGGTGAGACCTCATCTCTACAATAAATCAAAAAATTAGCCGGGCATGGTGGCGCACACCTGTAGTTCCAGCTACTTGGAAGGTTGAGGCGGAAGGATCGCCGGAGCCCACCAGGTCAAGGCTGCGGTGGCCCGGAGCTACCACTGCACTCCAGTCTGGGCAACAGAGTGAGACTTCAACTCAAAAAAAAAAAAAAGAAAGAAAAAAGAAAACAAAGCTAACACGATACTCGATGACAACACTTTAAGCTTCTCCCAAAAGATCAGGAACAAGAATGTATTCCCACTATCACTTCTATTCAAGATAGCGTTAAGAATTCTGGACAGAGCAATTAAGCAAAGATAAATGTTAAAAGTATCCTAACGTGAGATAAACAAGTAAAGTTAACTCTCTCCACACAGATATGACGTTATATAGAGAGAATTCTAAAAAGTTCAAGCAGGTGCGTGAATGCCGCAGGTGCACGCGTGCATACACGCGCGTGCGCGCGCACACACACACACACACACACACACACACACACACACCCCTTTCAGAATTAATAAATCTACACACACACACCCCTTTCAGAATTAATAAATCTACACACACACACCCCTTTCAGAATTAATAAATCTAACAAATCCAGCAATGTTACAAGACACAAATTCAACATACGGAAGCCAGTTGCATTTCTATACTTTCAAAGGACAACCTGAAGTAACCACCAAGAAAATAATCCATTTACAATAGCAGCCAAAAACAATAAAATAGTAGGAAAAAAAACTTAACCAGACAAAACAGTGCACTACAGATTATAAAATATTGCTGACAGAAATTAAAGAAGATATAAGGAAATGAAAGAAGAATATTGTGTTTGCAGATTGGAAACCATGGTATTATAAGATGCCAGTACTACCCAAAGCACTACAAATACAAAGAAATCTCTATCAGAATCCAAATGACGTTTTTTTTTCTGTAGAAATAATAATAATAAAAAAACCATTCTATAGTTCACGTAGAATAGCATGAGACCCAAAATAGCCAAAACAATCTTGGAAATGAACAAAGTTTAAGGTTTCACACTTTCTCCTTCCAACTTAGCACACATTTCTAATAACCCAAACAGTGAGGTAGCAGTATGAAAACAGACATATCCATCCACGAAACAGAAGGAACCCCACCTAGAATCGGCATACACATATATTGCCAGATTCATTCAGTGGGAACAGGGCAGTCTTTTGATAGATCTCAGAAAACTGGATACACTCAAGCAAGAGAAAGAATTTCAACCCTTGTCTTGCACCATAAAATCTTTAACTTAAAATGGATAAAATACTTAAAAGAGTTGAAACTATAAAAACCCTTACACGAATCCTTAGAAGAAAAACTTCATGACAGTGAATTTGTCAATATTTTCATGTACACACCAAAAAACAGAACAAACTTCATCAAAATTAAAAACTTTTGTGTATCGGAGAACACTCCCAACAGAGAAAATTAGCAACTCAAAATATGAGAAAAAATATTTTGGAATCATACTTCTAAGTGTTCAATATACATAATCCAATGTTTAAACTCCTATAAATGAACAACCATGAAAAAACTCGTTCAAAATTGGGAAACTAACCTGAACAGATACGTCTTCCAGGAAGATATGCACATGACCAATAAACACATGAAAAGCTGCACATCATCACTAAGCCTTAGGGAAATGTGAATCACAATGACAATGAATATCGCCTCGCTTACTCAAGATGAATAAATTCTAGGATCCTGCTGTACAACATTGTGTTTATAGTTAACTTTCTTGCATGCACAACACTTAAAATTCTGTGCAGATTTCCCGTTTCTGTTCTCATGACAAGAATAAGAACAAAACAATACAAACAAAAAATAAGGAGAGTCCACCACACACCACTATATGACCATCATGAAAAAAGAAAGCAAATAAAATAGAAAAGAGAAAACGTGAAGGGGGATGTGAAGGGATTGGACCCATTAACAATTGCTGATGATAATGTAAAATGATGAACCTTCTATGGAAAAACCGATAACATTTTCCTGAACAATTGTGCGTAACATACCATAGAATCCAGTGATTTTGCTTGTAGCAAATGCCACAAAACAGGTGAGAAATCTGGGGGTGTGGGACTGGCAGTTGAGGGAAACGTCTAGGGGAGGGAGGGGCATACCTCACCAACAAGGGTACCTGCATGATCAATGTTTGTATGCCTAACCCTGAATTGTACCCCACATCTTCATAATAAATAAGCAGATTTTAAAAATACAATAAAATGAAAAAAAAAACTAAAAAATAAATAAAGAGCTTTGAAACTCACCGTGTAGGGTCAAGGTCCAGGAACCACCTCACTGAAGTTCCCTCGTGTGTTCTCAGGGCACCAACACTGTGGGGCCTGCAGTGCGGGGATGGCTCCACGCCCTTCTCCAGGGTCATCACCTCCTCTGGGGTCTAGATCTTAGCACGGGCCAGCCACCGTGGTCAGTGACGCCGGGCCAGGCTCTGCAATCATGGGCGCAGGGAGCTGGCTCCGCTCTCCTCAACGTGGTGGCCCGGGCCCTGGGGTCACCGATGCAGGGAGTCCGGCTCCGTGGTGGGCGACAGAGTGGGTGCCCGGCGGCAGGGTCATCAGTTGTGCTGGGAAATCTGGCTCCATGGTCGTCAGCACCAGGGGCTGGCTCAGCGGGCAGCGGCGGCACGGGGAGCAAGGCTCTGAGGCCAGTGGTGCTGGGGAGCAACCAGCTCCAGGCCGTCACCTCCGCGTGGTCGCCGGCTCTTCTGTCTACAGAGGCACGTGGGCCCAGCTTCCAGTTGGTGGCGGCAAGGGGTTGGAAATCCATCAGCTGGGCTGGAAATCCAGCTCCCAGACCATCATCGACAGGGGCCTCGCTCCACGTTGCTGTGGAGGGCCCATCTCCGCAGTTGGTTGCTCCGGCTCTGTGGTTCTCGGTGGGGCCCGGCTCCCCGGTCGTCGGTGCAGGGGGACCTTGTTGGGAGCCAGCCACGGAGGCCCACTGAGCGTTAGGGATCAGGAAGGGCCGTTGCCCCCGAGACCACTAAGATGCGTTCGGGAGCTATTGACCCCGTTTCCTCCCCCTTTCTACTCAGCACTAACCAGATTTAGCTCCTGTGAGCTCAAAACATAGAAACTCTGAGATCAGGATGAACACAAGCTAACTTTAGAAGCTCATTGCTCCTATTCTTCCACAAACTGCAGTTTTGGCTTTCACACAACTTATAACTCAAACTCATGTCACATCGAAGAGCCTTAGTATTGGTCACAGGCTTCTGGGTCATGATCTTAGGATTTACTGAAGGTGTAAATTGTAGAATACAGTTTTAGAAGACAGCCATTTTGTTGAAAGATTGCCGCTGGGTTACTTGCAGGTAGTCCACTGTGAACTTTGGACTGGGCCACATTCCAAACATTCTGGGATGGGCCACTTTCATTTGTAAAGTAAATACTTAAGCTTCTATAGAATTGTTTAACTTGGCATAAATCAATCAGCTTAGGATGAAAAAGGTTTATAGAATATGTCAGTCACAGATTAGGTTATCCTTTGTTATGGGATTTTAAGATTATCATATGAAAAGGGTTTAAAGGCAATCATTGATTAAGTTTTCATGGATTAAGGTTTCTGGTGGGTGGGGGATGCCCCTCCCACATCTGACTTTGTGTATAAAAGACCTGTTGTAATTCCCAATAACACACACATTGCTTCTGCACTACACCGGAGTCCAGTCTCTTTCTTTCTCTTTCTCTCTCTTTCTCTTTTCTTCCCCCCAATCGCTGACGCCATCTCCACCTTTGGGTACCCTGAACCCGGCTGAAGCTGGACTCTGCAAGTGGTACCTGAACGTGGGACCTCAAGGTAAGCTTTCTCTTTCTTTTTTGGGACCCCTCTGGAGAGACAGGCAGAGCAAGGAAGGGTGAGCAGTTTAAGAGCCATGGCAGAATCATGGGCCAGAGTAAGTTCGTTCATAAGTATTCTGATGTCTATTAGTATTTTGCACATATTGTCCTATACAGGAACCGATTGGCTTGCCTCTTACATTTTGGACACCTTGACTTTATGGAATATTATCCGGAATGTTTTAAACCCACAGTACAATTCCTCCAAAATTCCACCCAAAAAATAAAGACACTCCCCTGCTGGCCATAGCCTCGGCGCCTCCTTTAGATGATGAATTTTCCCCGAGGAGGAGATGGAGTTGGAGGAGGATATTGGGTATCATAAGCGAAAAAATTCTGGTAATGTTGCCAAGGTACCTCCTCCCATACCCTTTACTAGAAATAAGGTGAAAACACCGTAATTCACACCTGGGTATGTGTCTCCGGCTAATGTAGGTATGCAGGGAGCCAGAAAAAAGGCAGAAGAAGAGGGAGATTTTACTTTGTCTTCTTGCTTTCCGGTAATTTATATGGAAGAAGGCACAGTAAACGAGGCACCTCACTGGGAGCAGCTACCATATAAATTAATTAAGGAATTTAAAAAGGCTTGTACTCAGTATGGTCCTACAGCTCCTTATACTATTACTATTATGGAACAATTTGCCACTCGGTGGATGACACCACAAGATTGGCGACAACTTGCTAAAAGCTGTTTGTCAGGAGGAGCCTATTTACTATGGGAAACTGAATTTGAAGATCAAGTAAGGATCCAGAAGGCTGCTAACCAGCAGAGGGATCCAAATCAGTTTCATATTTCTAGCAATAAGCTGTTAGGAAGAGGATTATATGAATCAGTTGACAGTCAACTAATCTTACCCAAGGAAGTTTTACTCCAGGTAAATTTTTGTGCAAGTGAGGCTTGGAAGAAGTTACCTATTAATTCTACTCAGACTGCCTCACTATCTGATCTTAAGCAGAAAACAGATGAAACTTATGAGGAGTTTCTAGACTTACAACAGCAGTAAATAGAGTAATCTCTAATGTAGAAGCAGCAAACATCCTTATTAAACAGTTGGCTTTTGAGAATGCTAACAGTACGTGGCAAGCTTTGATTAGACCAATTAGAAGAACAGGACAATTAACTGATTATATCAGGCAGTGTGCTGATATTAACCCTGCCTTTATGCAGGGTATGGCAATAGCCGCCACCTTGAAGGGAGAAACTTATGCACAATTTGTGCAGGGGATGCAAAATGGTAAAACAGATCAAAAAACAGCTCGGTTTTAACTTGTTATAAGTGTGGGCAGCCTGGCCATATTAGTAGGAACTGCCCAGCTAAACAAGGGTTTCAGGAAGCTCTGATGCAACAGTCTAATGAGAGCTCTCGACCAAAGTCTCTGCGTCCTAGGTGTCAGAAAGGATTTCTTTGGGGTTAAGGATTGCAAATCCAAATTTCATAAAAATGGCACTCTGTTAACTAAACAACGATCTATGGTGCCAATTCCAGGAAACGGGCAGGGGGGCCGGCCCCAGCCCCAAGTAACAATGGGGGAAGCTTCCAGCATGAACCCATTTGTTCCCTTTGTTCCATCTCAGAACTTAGCACTCCAGGGAGCACAGGACTGGACCTCCATTCCTCCACAACAATATTAACTCCAGATGTTCCAGTTACCCCAATTCCAAGGGGAGTAAAGGGGCCCCTCTCCTGGATGGAATAGTGGGTAAAAGGGAAGAAGTTCCTTGTCTCTACAAGGAGTTTCTGTGATTCCTGGAGTGGTGGACTCTGACTACACAGGAGAAATCCAGGTACTCGTTGCTCCCCCTAGCAAAACTGTACAATTTTATGAAGGTCAAAGAATAGCACAGTTACTACACTTACCCTGACATGAAATGGGCAAGTCTCTAACCGATAAGCCCAGGGGTGACTCTGGAATTGGCTCTAGCAATTTTGCTTTCGGGGTTCAGGAAATTACTAACTCCAGACCTCTAAAAGATTTATATATTTAAGGAGTTAAAATTAAAGGTCTGCTAGATACAGGGGCTGATGTTTCTTGTATTGCTGGGAAAGACTGGCCGTCTTCCTGGCCAACACAAGTAGCCCCATCAGGACTCATTGGTATTGGTCAAGCACCCTCTGTAGCCAAAAATTCTCAAATCTTAAATTGGACAGATAATGAAACTTCAGGAACCTTTTGTCCCTACATCATTCCTTCCATCCCCATTACACTTTGGGGATGCGATATTCTTGCTCAAATGGGCATGCTTCTGTATAGTCCAGATGACAAGGTGTCAGCACAAACGCTACAAATAGGATGTGATCCCTTAAAGGGGCTTGGAAGGAACAGACAGGGCATAAAGGACCTGTTCAGGTTGTAGAGAGGAAAGACAGGTCTGGTATTGGCTTTTCAAATTTTCCCTAGGGGCCATTGTTCCTGAGGCTGCTGATCCCATTATCTGGAAAGATGATAAACCAGTTTGGGTGGAACAATGGCCCATGCCCTCAGAGAAACTTAAGGCAGCAAGAGAATTAGTTCAACAGCAGTTGGAGGATGGCCATATAGAGCCTTCTACCAGTCCTTGGAATACTCCTATATTTGTTATAAAAAAGAAATCTGGAAAATGGAGACTTTTACAGGATCTAAGAGCCATTAATGCCACCATGGAGGCTATGGGTGCACTGCAGCCTGGGCTGCCATCTCCGGTTGCTATTCTTGCTGATTATAACATCATAGTTATTGATCCACAGGATTGCTTTTTTTCTATACCTTTAAGTTCTCAAGACTGTAAAAGATTTGCGTTTAGTTTACCTTCTCATAATTTCTCATAAATCTGCCCAGGTGGGTCTGCAGCCGTTCCAGAGATATCAATGGAAGGTCCTGCCACAAGGTATGAAAAACAGCCCTACCTTGTGCCAGAGGTTTGTAGATGCAGCCTTGCAGGATATAAGAAACAAATATCCTAACCTTTATTTAATTCATTACATGGATGATATTTTATTGGCTCATGCAGATTGTGCTCACTTGCATAATGTTTTGAATGAAACAGTAACAGCATTGGCTAATTGTGGTTTGAAAATTTCTCCTAAAAAAATTTAAAAACCCAAACCCCGCCCTTTACTTATCTTGGCCGAGTGTTGAACATTCAAACTGTGAGTCATCAACCTCTACAATTAAGGAAGAATCATTTGGTTACCTTAAATGATTTTCAGAAATTATTAGGAGATATTAATTGGCTGAGACCTTATTTACATGTCACTACTGCAGATTTAAAGCCTCTTTTTGATATACTGCAGGGGGATCCCTCCCCCACTTCTAAAAGAGTCTTAACACCCAAGGCAAAAGAGGCCTTAACTCTCGTGGAAAAGGCCATTGAGTCCCAAAGGGTGAAAAGAGTGTTATGATATACCATGGGAGTTAATTGTGTTGGCTACTCCTCATACCCCAACAGGGTGCTTGTGGCAGGAAGGACATATGGAATGGTTACATTTACCGTTTTCCTCTAAAAAAGTTTTAGCATTTTTTCCATACTTAGTAGCTTTGTTAATAATCAAAGGAAGACAGAGAAGCGTGGAATTGTTTGGAAAAGATGTGAATAATATAATCCCATATGACAAAACTCAGTTTCAAACCTTGTTGCAAACTAATGATGATTGGAAGTGGCTTTGATTGATTTTAGAGGACAAATTTTGTTTCATTTGCCTAGAAATCCATTGTTGCAGTTTGTGAAACGTAATCCTATAATTATTCCTCGTGCATGCTCCTTAGTCCCTCTCGAGGGAGCAGTATTGGTTTTTACTGATGGCTCTTCTAATGGTAAAGCAGTGGCAGTAATTAATGACAAACCTCATGTTTTAAGTACTTCAGAGACTTCAGCACAAAAAACAGAATTAAGAGCTGTCTTATATGCCTTTACTTTCTAAAAGACAAGAGATTTAACTTGTATTCTGATTCTCGTTATGTTCAAGAGCTGTTTCCTTATATTGAGACAGCAACTATTCCTGTTAGTAAAACCACAATTTTGGAATTGCTTATACAATTGCAACAATTGATTCATGTTAGAAAAGAGCAATTTTTCGTTGGCCATGTCAGATCTCATTCTGGCCTTCCGGGACCTCTACATGAGGGTAGTCAATTGACTGATAATTTAACAAAACCCGCCATCTATGCAACTTTGGATACAGAGGCAGTCACTCAAGCTCAACTATCTCATAATATTCATCATCAAAATACTACTGCTTTATGTTACGAATTTCAGATACCTGGGGGAAACAGCAAGGCAAATTGTCAAGAATTGTCCAGCATGTCCTACTTTTTTTTTTTGAATTTGAGTCTCACTCTGTCACCCAGACTGGAGTGCAGTGGCCACTCCCAGCCACCGCATCCTCAACCTGCTGGGCTCCGGTAATCCTTCCGCCTCAGCCTTCCAAGTAGCCGGAATTACAGGCATGCGCTACCACGCCTGGCTGATATTTTTGATTTATTGTAGAGATGAGTTCTTGCTGCCCAGGTGGGTCTTGAACCCGTGGGGTCAGGCAACCACTCACCTCAGCCTCCCAAAGGCACAGGATTACAGGCTGAGCCACCGAGCCCAGCCCTACTTTTGTTTATGTTCCAGCAGGAGTTAATCCATGAGGATTAAAACCTAATGTATTATGGCAAATGAATGTAACTCATGTACCTACATTTGGGAAATTGTCTTATGTGCATGTTACTGTGGATACGTTTTCTCACGTTATTTTAGCCTCAGCAAGAACTGGAGAAGCTTACAAAGACATGGTGCAACATTAATTTTTTTGTTTCTCACAATTAGGTATGCCAAAACAACTTAAGACTCACAACGATCCTGCATATACATCAAAATCTTTTCAACAGTTTTGTTCTCAATTTAATATTTTTCATTCTACAGGAATTCCTTATAACCCGCAGGGTCAAGCCATAGTTGAAAGAGCCCATCAAACTTTAAAAAAATCAAATACATAAATTACAAGAGGGGGAGTTTAGGTATAGTTCTCCTCATCTTGTTTTAAATCATGCTTTATTTGTTATAAACCATTTAAATTTGGATGCTTCAGGCAATTCAGCTATGGCTAGATACTGGAACCCAGAAGGAAATGTTAAACCTATGGTAAAATGGAAGGATCTTCTCACAGGCCAATGGAGAGGGCCTGATATATTACTAACCAGTGAGAGAGGATATGCTTGCATATTTCCACAGGATGTGTCAACTCCTGTTTGGATTCCTGATCGATTCATTTGAAATGCCCCCACTAACCCAAAGACTGAGACGGGTGGCATGAATCCTGTTGAATCAAAGGAATAGACTGGAAAAAATGTAAAAAAAAAAATAAGGGTTTTCACTTCCTTTGTCCTCTCCTATTCCTCCTACAACTCCAATTCCTGCCTTCCCTACTACTCTCGTTTCTTGTAATTTGTTCTGTGAGTCCCTTCGCCTTTATCTGGGAAGGAAGGGTAGGTGTCTACGGCCGTGGCGTCTAGCTCTGACTTTCAGTCTTTCTCTTTTACCTTCGGAGAAGGGGCAGGTGCCAAAGGCCATGGCACCTGACCCCAGCCTCCAGTCTTTCTCTTTTACCTTTGGAGAAAGGATGGGTGCCAAAAGGGCCCCGGTACCTAACCCCAACCTCCAGACTTCTCCCCCCCCTTCTCAAGGGGGTGGCTCGGACAAAAGGATGTTAAAAATTCTTCTTTGTGGTCTTCTTATGATAAATTTCTCTCAAGTTCAACTTTCACAGACGAAAGTAAAGGAATCATATAAGTGAATCCTGTTAGCTAACTACAAAATAGGTGTTAATAAGCAGACTAGACTGGAAGGACAAGTTCTTTGGGATGTATTTTATCTCTCAGCCAGCACTGGTGCAAACTCCAAGAATTAGAAAAGGGCCCACAAACCCCTCAACTATAACTATTGGACACAGCCTTTAAAGTCTTTTAACAACTGGGAGCAGAAAAGAATGCAGGACCAAAAACATAAGATAAACTTACTGCATGCAGTCTGAGACATCGAGGTGGGAGAAGAGCTCACCATCTGCTACCTGGATATGCTGATGACCAGTGAGAAGCTCCCGGGAAACAGCTGAGGGACCAATACTGCTTTAAGTATGACTGTATCTGATGCCAAACCCAGGACAAGGTGATCTGCAACTCTTTCACCATCTGTACTGCAGAGATGCAGGAAGTGGGTGTTGGCCTGTATCCTAGTATATCTTTGCTCAATCATAGCTGTGACTCTAACTGTTCAATTGTGTTTAATGGACACCACCTCTCAGCGTACCTGCTTGCCTCTTCAATGATATGGAAAAGGACTGGTCACTCATCCAGCAAGATACTGGCTTCCTGAAATGGAGAGACTGTGCTTATAACTCTAAGGTGGACTACACTGTACCTAGTGAAAGACTATATATTAGTGACTGGGGTTTTAATGGCTCTACACAATGTTTATAAGGTGTCTTGTACTGGGTGTATTTTTAACTAATTGTTTAACTAATGCTTTTTACGAAGGTTTTGTTATTCTTGAGCAGTCATCTTATTTGATGATTCTTGTGTAATTGTCATCTCGTTGGTATGATGCATATGGTTTACAGAAATTGTATGAGGCTAATGCTCTTTTAGAAAGACAGAAAAGATTTTTGGCTACTTTTAATTTTAGGAGTTACAGCTTTAATAGCTACTTTTGAGCTGTAGCATTATCTAGGGAAGTTCATACAACTACGTTTGCTGATCGGCTATCTAAAAACGTTTCTATTGCCATAGCTATTCAGGAAATCATAGACCAGAAGTTGGAAAGTAAGGTTAGTGCTTTGGAGGAAGGAGTTTTAGCAGTAGGGCAAGAACTTGTGACCTTAAAAAAAAAATTGGCTCTCCAATGTCACTCTGAGTTTAAATCTGTCCATACTTGGGACAAAGTAACTTGGAATTTGGAACCATTCAGACCTGAGTATAGACCTTACTAAATTACATCAAGAAATTCAGGCATCATTTGCTAATCAAAAATCATTAATCTCTATACTCATCAATGTGGGAATTTGCGGAGCAGTGATTCTTTTGTTCTGTGTTTACTCCCAATCATCTTCAGAGTGCTAAAGAAGAGCAATATGGAGTTTCATGCTTTCGTGCTAAAAAATAAAAAAGGGGGAAATGTTGGGAGCCGGCCACGGAGGCCCACTGAGCGTTAGGGATTGGGAAGGGCCATTGACCCCAAGACCACTAGGATGCGTTCGGGAAATATTGACCCCATTTCCTCCCCCTTTCTACTCAGCACTAACCAGATTAAGCTCCTGTGAGCTCAAAACAGAAACTCTGAGATCAGGACAAACACAAGCTAACTTTAGAAGCTCATTGCTCCTATTCTTCCACAAACTGCAGTTTTGGCTTTTACACAACTTATAATTCAAACTCGTGTCACATCGAAGAGCCTTAGTATTGGTCACAGGCTTCTGGGTCATGATCTTAGGATTTACTGAAGGTGTAAATTGTAGAATACAGTTTTAGAAGACAACCATTTTGTTGAAAGAATGCGGCTGGGTTACTTGCAGGTAGTCCACTGTGAACTTTGGATTGGGCCACATTCCAAAAATTCTGGGATGGGTCACTTTCATTTGTAAAGTAAATACTTAAGCTTCTATAGAATTGTTTAACTTGGCATAAATCAATCAGCTTAGGATGAAAAAGGTTTATAGAATATGTCAGTCACGGATTAGGTTATCCTTTGTTATGGGGTTTTAAGATTATCATATAAAAAGGGTTTAAAGGCAATCATTGATTAAGTTTTCATGGATTAAGGTTTCTGGTGGGTTGGGGACGCCCCCCCCACATCTGACTTTGTGTATAAAAGACCCGTTGTAATTCCCAATAACACACACATCGCTTCTGCACTACACTGGAGTCCAGTCTCTTTCCTTCTCTCTCTCTTTCTCTCTTCTTCCCCTCAATCACCCACACCATCACCACCTTTGGGGTACTCTGAACCCGGCTGAAGCTGGACTCTGGCAGGACCTGTTCACGGTGGGTGGTGGCAGCTGCGGACCGGGGAGCCAGGCCTTGCGGTCTGTGGTGCTGGGGAGCCCTGGCTCCGCGGTTCACAGTCATCATCTATGGGCGGGCTCCCGCTCCCCTGTCTGCGGAGAGCTGGCCTGGTGTCTGTGGTGGAGCAGAGAGTCAGGCTCTGTGCTGCCCGCCGATGCAGGGAAGACTGGTCCCGGCGGTGCAAGGGGCCCAGGTCCGCCATCCAAAGCGGCATTGAAACCCGGCTCTGTGGTCATCGGCACATGGGAGGGCAGCCGCACGGGAATCTATGCTCCCATGGTTGTCGCGACCTGACTCCGCAGACTTCACAGGGGGGGGTTGGGCGGTGCAGCTCCCCGGTCATGAGTCATGCGGGGACTCCAGCTGCTCTGCGGAGATGCGAAGGAGGAGGGGAGGGGCTGGCCAACGACGGCGGCGCTAGGGCCCCGTCTGTGTTCCACGGCGGGGCGGGGCCAGGCTTTTGAATTGGAGGCTCTGAGGCGGCGATGGCATGGGGTGCCCACCTCTGCAGTCGTCAGCGCTGGGGGCCGGCCTGCAGTGGCGGCGGAGCTGGGGCTCAGGCTCTGCAGTCTGCGGCGGTGAGGAGCTCCTGGTTCTGCGGTCAGGGCCATCGTCCACACGCGGGCTCCAGCTCCTGTCTGCGGAGGTGCAGGGGGGCCCGGCTTCCAGGTCTGCAGTCCCTGGCACTGGGGTTCCGGCTCCGCGGTCTGCGGGGTCCTCAGGCAGGTGGCGGCGTGAGGGTGTCGGTCAGCCATCCGAGGCCGCATCAGAACTCTGACTCTGCACTCGTCAGTCACGCAGGGGTGCCAGCTCCTCCATCTGCGGACACGCGGGGAGTCTGGCTTCGCTGCTGGAGGCCGCGGGGGAAGCCAGGCTCTGCGGTCCACAGCAGTGGGGTTCCTGGGCTCTGGGGTCGGCGGCCCTCATCTACCTGGGACTCCAGCTCTTCTGTCTGCAGAGGCGCGGGGACTGACTTCGCAGTCGGCTGCGGCACCTGGGCCCCAGCTCCGTGGTCTCCGGTGCCCGGGTTCCAGTCGGCCATCCATGACACTGTTGGGGTCCTGTGTCTAAGGTCCGCGTGGGCACGGGGGCATGGCTTAGTGGTCGCCAGTTACACTAAGTCTCCCGTTTCTCTGCAGAGGCGTGGGTTCCGGCTTCCAGGTCTTCCTCACCTGCCACCCACTTATTTCTGGCTTTTGTGGACACAGCACACCAGCAGCGAACTCGTGCTGGCTGAAGGAAGTCTAACTTACTAGTCATACTCGTTTGTATCCTTCATGGTGAATAACAAGCTTGAATTTATAAACTCACCACCACGGAGTTGTTTTTTATAGTGAGCCTCTCTTGAATGAGATGTGGTTTCATTGATAAGAATTCTCCTTTTGAAGCTTTTCAAGGAGGCAGAACTGCATCAATTTTCAGGAACAGAGATGAAACCACATCTCATTCAAGGGAGGTTTGCTATAAAAAAAATCACTCCGTGATGGAATGTTTATGAATTCAAGCTTGTTCCTATTGCAAATAAGGAGAGTAGAAGCTGACAGGAAACCTGGGTTTTACGCTTCCATGTAACAGACAAGCTGTGACTTAATCACCATGATGGATACAAATGTGTATGACCAGAGAGTGCGAGACTTCCCTCAGGCCAGCGCGAGTTCTCTGCTGGTGCGCTGTGTCCAAGAGGATGAAAACATGCGGGTGGGGGGGAGGCTGTGGGGGGGTGCGGCGAGAGCAAGGCGGCCAACCTGGAAGCCCGAACCCACGCCTCTGCAGACAGAGGAACCGGGGACTTAGTGCAACTGACAACCACCGAGCCGCGCCCATGAGGACCTCAGACCCGGGACCCCCAGCGGCGTCACGGCCTGCGGACTGTAACCCCGGCGCCAAAGAACACGGAGCTGCCCCGCTCAGCCGCAGCCGACCACGAAGCCAGACCACCCGCGCCTCGGCAGACAGAGGAGCTGGAGCCCAGCACAGAGGAGGGAGGGCCGCCGACCCAGAGCCGGGTGACCCCACCGCCGTGGGCCACAGAGCCTGGCCCTCCGCGTCACCTCCAACTGGGCAGCCAGACCCCCGCACCTTCGCAGACCGAGGAGCTGGGGCCTCCGCGTAGCTGATGACCGCAGAGCCCGGGCCGCAGTGCAGCGGACAGCCATGAAGCCACGCCCCGCAGCCTCCATAGACAGAGAAGCGGGAGCCCGCCTGTGGACCAGGGCCCTGACGTGGAACCGGGAGCCTTGCTCCCATCTCCGCCATGCCGAGGACCGTGGAGGTGGGCACCGCGCGCCATCGCCCACCGCTGGGGCCTGCCGCGCTACTGCAGCCGCCGATCCGGAATCCCGGCCCCGTCCCGCTGCGCAACACAGACAGGGCCCTAACACCACCACTGGGAGCTGGCGGCCCCTCCCCCCAGCTCCCTGCTGGGTCTCCACAGACCAGCGGGAGCCCCTGCGTGGCTCACGACCAGGCAGCCAAACGCCCTCCTCCCCCCCAAGCCAGGTCGCGTCAACCATGGGAGCATTGATTCCCACGCCGCATGCAGACATAAATATTATAATCAACAATTATTATTACTATTATTTGTATTTCATGCTTAATATCGTATTAATCTGAAATGTTTGATTTATTAAGTACAATTAGCTGTTGAGTTTCTATGGTTATTATTTCATAGACTTATTTGCTTTGTATCAATTCATAGAGTTTGCATTACTTAAAATTTTGCTGACATGGATTTTTTTTTGTTCTCCATGCCAAGTGGCATTTATTTCTGGAATACATATATAGCACAACTTACAAAAACAAGCGTAATATCATACAAAAGTCAAGCAAAGTAACATCACGTTGGCAGTGTAAAGGCAGAAACAGAAGATCTTAATTGATGTAGAAAAGGGATTTGACAAAAGTTCATGCCAATTCCTGGTCAAAACACTAAAAAATAACTAAGAATAGGAAAAAAAACTTCCTTCACATAAGAAAGGCCATATATGGAAACAAAGCTAGCACGATACTCGATGATGACACTTTAAGCGTCTCCCAAAAGATCAAGAACAAGAATGTATTCTCTCACCACTTCTATTCAAGATAGTTTTAAGAATTCTGGACAGAGCAATTGGCAAAAATAAATTTCAAAGGTATCCTAATGTGACATACACAAGTGAAGTTAACTCTCTTTACCCAGCTATGACGTTATATATAGATAACTCCAAAAAGTTCAAAAAGCACACATACACTGCTTTCAGAATTAATAAATTGAATAAATCCAGCAATGTTAGAAGACACAAACTCAACATACAGAAGCCAGGTGCACTTCTATACTTTCAAAGGGCAACCTGAAGTTACCACTAAGAAAACAATTCATTTACAACAGCAACCAAAACAATAAAATAGTAGGAAAAAAAGAAAAACTTAACCAGTCAAAAGAACTGTACACTAACAAATTACAAAATACTGCTGACAGAAATTAAAGAGGACATAAGGAAATTAAAGAGAAATATCGTGTTTGCTAATTGGAAACCATGATATTGTAAGATGCCAATACTACCCCCCAAAGCATTACAAATACAATAAATGAAATCAGAATCCAAATGATTTTTTTCCGTAGAAATAAAAAATCCCCTTCACGTAGAATTGCACGAGACCCGAAATAGCCAAAACAATCTTGAAATGAACCAAGTTTAAAGTTTCACACTTTCTGCCTTCAAACTTAGCACACAATTCTAATAACCCAAACAGTAAGGTACTGGTATGAAAACAGACATATCGACCCATGGAACAGAATGAACCCCACCTAGGAATTGGCATACACATGTATTGCCAGATTCATTCAGTAGGAACAGAGCAATCTTTTGACAGACAGTTCTCAGCAAACTGGATACACCCAAGAAAGAGAAAAAATTTCAACCCTTGTCTTGCACCACAAAATTTTTAACTTAAAATGGATAAAATACTTAAGAGATGAAAATTTAAAAACCCTTAGATAGATGCTTAGAATAAAAACTTAATGACAACTCCTGGGCAAGATGGTGACAGGGCAACCCGGTGTCTGAAGCCCTCTGCAAGGGAGATCTGCAGTGGGTCTCTGACTCTTGCCCCGGGGGGCTGGGGACCCCAGCATCGCAGCCTGCTCTACAGACAGAGCTCAGCCGCTGCCAACGGAACGACTGGACAGTTTTGACTGCATTCCAAACGGTCCTGCTGCTGCCTCCGCAGCAGCTGCCGCCGCCCCTCCCCCCACCAACACTGCCACTGCCGTCGCAGACGCCACTGTCGCTGCGGCCTCTGGGAGGGGTAGCATATCGCACCACGCGGCCCGAGGAGATCCACAACAAACCACTTCAGGGAAGATCTGCTGGGATCGCTGCCACCTATCCTGTGTCCGAGACTGTCCTGCCCACCTGGCATAGGGCTCCTGTTGCCTGCTGGGAGGCAGGCAGCCATCTTGTTCCTGTCCGGCCCCACCCCCTCTGGGGCGAGCAGATGAGATAGCACCACCTGCTGGAGATTCAAGGTAACAACATCGAAATGGGAGAAACAAGCTTGATAAAGACATAGACCAAACTGCTGAAGGAAGGTTGAACTGAACTGTCCTTCACAGCAGATCAGGGGCAATTGACTCTAACTGCAAACTAATTTATCAGCTTGAAAAGAAAACTAGAAATCAGACCTGAAAGGACATTGGACTTAAACAAAAGGTCTCAGAGTGTGCTTCATTGATTCTATCAGTTTAATGACTTAATTCCATTCCTACTGTATTGTTCCCTTTTTTTCTTTTTTCCTTTTCCTTTTCTTCTCTTTTCTTCTCTCTGTAAACCATATCTTTGTATAGAGGAACAGCACACTAACAAGGTGGTTGGTTAGCTTGTATATTAGCATCACTATATGTTTTATTTTTGTTTGTATGAGAGCTGGTTCGACTATAGCTGTGGCCTATTGTTTTTATCTGTTTTAGTATAGGCCTCTCTCTCTATTTGTTGGCACACTCATTTGTTTCCCCCCTTACTCCTCTATCTCTCCACTCCCCTCTTCAACCCACTTTCTGCTCCATTCTCCCCCCTCTGCTAACCACATTTTATTTCAGGGAGTAAACCTACAGCCCCACTGCACGGACAGATTCCAGGACAGTGGGAAGTGGGTTCCACATTATCCACACGCCTGTCAGCGAATATCAGGACCTGCAGACAGATTTTGAATCACAGCTCTCCCCTTAAATACATCTCAAAACTGCAAAAAGGACCACCTCCAACCTACAGTGCAACTTCAGAATTTAACAAAGTAAGAAGATATACATAAAGAATAGGAGATTGAACAAACAGAAGTAAAACCAATCCCTTTACCCCTGAATAACAGAATTAAAGAAGACGGTGACGTGGAAGGAAGGAAAAAGTAGAGAGGGGGAAAAAACCGCACAAATGAAGAAAAACCAAAAGAAGAATATAGGGCTTACACAGACCCCTGGGAAATCAGACACTGAGAAAACAGATTCTGGAACACAGACAATGAAGAGCCCCCAGAATGACTGGTTACATGCAACAAACCCAGACATCAAGACATTAATGGAGAGAATTTTAAAAATTGAGGAGAGACAAGAGGAACATAGGAAGGAGCTGTTGTCAGAAATGACAGCAGTAAAGAATACTGTGATGGAAATGAACAAAAGACTAATAAGCATGGAAAGCAGAATCAGCCAAGCCAAAGAAAGAATCTCAGAACTCGAAGACCAAAACACAGATCTAACCCAAACTGTCAAAAGCATAGAAAAGAAGCTCAAAAAGACAGAACAAAACCTGCAAGAGATGAATGATCACTTCAAGAGACCAAACCTAAGAATAATTGGGCTTCCTGAGGCAGAAAGAGAAACAGAAGCCACGCTGGAACAAACATTTCATGAAGTCATTCAAGAAAACTTCCCTCATCTCATTAAGGATGAAAAAATTCAAACACAAGAGATTCAGAGAACCCCTGCAAGACAACAAACGAGAAGACCAACTCCCAGACACATAATAATTCGCCTAAACAAAGTAGCTATGAAAGGAAAAATCCTAAAGGCAGCAAGAGAAAAAGGCCAGACTACCTACCAGGGAAAACCAATTTGAATAGCAGCAGATTTATCCACAGAAACCCTTCAGGCCAGAAGAGCCTGGAGCCCTATCTTCAAAGTTCTAAAAGAGAAACAATTTCAACCAAGAATAACCTACCCAACCAAACTAAGCTTCATTAGTGAGGGAGAATTGAAATTTTTTCCAGACATCCAATCCCTAAGAACCTACGCTACCACCAGACCACCTCTACAAGAAACACTTAAGAAAGTACTGAAAACAGAAGAAAAAGAAAAAAGAACAACAGCATTCTTCACAAGAGTACAGGCAAAAGATTAAAAACACACATGAACCAACTCCAAAACCCAAAGAAAGACAACAAATAAACAGGATCAACTCTGTAAGAACCTTATGACAGGGATCAACTCTTGCATTTCAATTATTAGCCTAAATGTGAACGGACTAAATGCACCACTGAAAAGACATAGAATGGCAAAATGGATAAAATATCATCAGGCAACAATCTATTGCCTTCAAGAGACTCACCTCACTAGAAAGGACACCCACAGACTCAAAGTAAGAGGATGGGAAACAAACTTTCAGGCGAATGGAATACAAAAGAAAGGAGGAGTAGCGATCTTAATTTCAGACAAAATACCCTTCAAGCTATTAAAAATCAAAAAAGATACAGAAGGCCACTACATAATGATAAAAGGCTCAATCCGTCAACAAGAAATATCTATCCTAACCATATATGCACCCAACATAGGTGTGCCAACTTTCATAAAGCAACTTCTTGGGAAACTAAAGAAAGATATTGACTCTACCACTATCATAACTGGGGACTTTAATACCCCACTCACAACCCTAGACAGATCATCAGGACAAAAAAATCAGAAAGGAGATCCGGAACCTCAATGTGACTTTGGACCAAATGGACTTAATTGATACCTACAGAACACTCCATCCAAAGACAACAGAATACACATTCTACTCATCACCACATGGAACATATTCTAAGATCAACCACATACTCGGCCATAAATCAAGCATAAGCAAATTTAAAAGGACTGAAATTCTACCAAACACCTTCTCGGACCACAGTGGAATAAAAACAAACATTGACACCAACAAAGTCCCCCCAAAACCCACAAAGACAGGGACATAAAACAGCATGATGCTAAACAACTTCTGGGTCAATGATGAAATCAAAACAGTGATCAAAAGATACCTGGAAACAAATGAAAATGAAGAAACATCTTACCAGAATCTCTGGGATGCCCTGAAAGCTGTAGTAAGAGGGGAATTTATATCCCTACAATCACACATGAAGAAAATGGAAGGAACAGAAATTCACAACCTAACAAGCCACCTAAAGAAGCTGGAAAAGCAAGACCACAAAAACCCTAATTTCAGCAGAAGAATCCAGATCACCAAAATAAAAGCCCAAATCCAGGACATAGAAGACAAAAAGATAATACAAAAAATCAATGAAACAAAAAGCTGGTTCTTCGAAAGGGTAAACAAGATTGATGGTCCCCTAGCTAGACTGACCAAGAAAAAACGAGAAAAAAACCAAATAAGCACAATCAGAAACACAAAAGATGAAGTCACATCTGACTCTGAAGAAATACAAAAGATCATTAGAGACTACTACGTACACTTGTATGGAAACAAACTTGAAAACCTTAAGGAAATGGAGGACTTTCTGACATCACACAACCTACCTAGGTTGGAACAAGAAGAAATTGAGACCCTAAATAGACCAATAGCAATCTAGGAAATCGACTACATAATAAGAAAACTTCCTACAAAAAAAAGCCCTGGTCCAGATGACTTTCCAGCAGAATTCTACAAGACATTTAAGGAGGAGCTGATACCAATCCTACTGAAGGTATTCCAGGCGATTAAAAAAGATGGAACGCTCCCCAAATCATTTTACAAAGCCAACATCACATTGATACCCAAGCCAGGTAAAGATCCAACAAAGAAAGAGAACTACAGACCAATATCTTTGATGAACATAGATGCTAAAATTCTCAACAAGATCCTAGCAACCGGATTCAGCAATACATCTCAAAAATCATTCACCATGACCAAGTAGGCTTTATTCCTAGCATGCAAGGCTGGTTCAACATTCGTAAAACCATAAATGTAATTAAATACATCAACAGATGTCAAAACAAAAACCACATGATCATATCACTAGATGCAGAAAAAGCTTTTGATAAAATCCAGCATGCCTTCTTGATAAAAACCCTTGAACATCTAGGCATACGGGGAACATACCTCAAAATAGTAAAAGCCATCTATGAGAAACCCACAGCCAGCATACTCCTAAATGGACAAAAATTGGAACCAATTCCCCTGAAAACTGGAACTAGACAAGGATGCCCACTCTCTCCCCTCCTGTTCAACATAGTATTGGAAGTCCTGGCTAAAGCAATCAGAGAAAAGGAGGCAATCAGAGGTATTCAAATAGGAAAAGAGGAAGTCAAGTTATCTCTCTATGCAGATGATATGATGGTGTACCTTGAAAACCCAAGAGAATCTGTCAAAGGCCTCCTTACATTGATAAAGGCCTTTGGCAAAGTCTCAGGATACAAAATAAATGTACAAAAGACAACCACATTTCTCTACACCAATAATAAACAAACAGAAACCCAAATAAAAAACACAATTCCATTCACAATAGCCACAAAAAAAATGAAATACCTTGGCATCTTCCTAACCAGAGACGTGAAAGACCTTTACAATGAAAATTACAAAACACTGCTCAAAGAAATCAAAGCTGACACGAACAAGTGGAAAAATATCCTATGCTCATGGATCGGAAGAATCAACATTGTGAAGATGTCCATCTTACCTAAGGCAATCTACAAATTCAATGCAACACCCATTAAATTACCAACAACATTCTTCTCAGACCTAGAAAAAACAACACAGGAATTCATATGGAAACACAAACGTCCAAGAATAGCCAGAACAATCCTCAGCAAAAAAGCAAAGCAGGTGGTATCACAATACCAGATTTCAAACTTTACTATAAAGCTACAATCATCAAAACAGCTTGGTATTGGTACCGGAACAGGCATATAGATCAATGGAACAGAATTGAGATTCCAGAAGCAAAACCTCAATTTCTCAACCAACTCATCTTCGACAAAGCCCCCACCACCTACCAATGAGGAGAGGAGAACCTATTCAGTAAATGGTGCTGGGAAAATTGGCTGACCACATGCAGAAGATTGAAACAGGACCCCTATCTATCCCCATGCACAAAGGTTAACTCCAAATGGATCAGACACCTGAATGTAAAACCTCAAACCATAAGAACCTTAGAAAAGGAAGGAAATACTCTCATGGAAATTGGAACTGGCATCCAATTTCTGTACAAAACCCGAAACCCACAGGACTTAAGAGAGAAGATAGACAAATGGGACCTTATTAAACTGACAAGCTTTTGCAAAGCCAAAGAAACCATCAAGAGAGCTAGGAGACAGCCTACAGACTGGGAAAAAGCATTTGTCAACTCTAGGTCTGACAAAGGCTTAACATCCTGGATCTACAAGGAACTGAAATGTACTGAAAAGAAGAAAACAAACAACCCCATTATAAAATGGGCAAAAGATATGAACAGACACTTCACAAAAGAAGACATTCGAGCAGCCAACAGACACATGAAGAAATGCTCAACCTCACTAATCATCAGGGAAATGAAAATCAAAACCACACTAGATACCACCTAACTCCAGTCAGAATGGCAATTATCAACAACTCAGAAAATAACAGCTGCTGGAGAGGGTGTGGTGAAAAGGGAACACTTCTACACTGTTGGTGGGAGTGTAAACTAGTGCAACCTCTGTGGAAAGCAGTGTGGCGATTCCTAAAAGCTCTAAAAATTGACCTTCCATATGACCCTGCAATCCCCCTACTGAGAATATACCCTGAAGAACACAAATCACTCTATAAAAAAGATACCTGCACACCTATGTTTATCGCAGCGTTGTTCACAATAGCAAGAACCTGGAAACAACTATGCTGCCCACCAAAAGAGGACTGGATTAAAAAAATGTACATATACACGATGGAATACTATGCAGCCATAAAAAAGAACAAAATCATGTATTTCGCTGCCACCTGGATGGAACTAGAGTCTATAATACTGAGCGACCTCTCACAGAAACAAAGATCCGAATATCACATGTTCTCACTCATATATTGGACCTTGAACATCCAATGCAATACTATAAGAAAATGACTGACGGTACTGAGAAGCTATGGGGGGGAGGGGGATGAGATTAACAGTAGCAAATATCTGTGGGGGGATGGGAAAACACCTCTTATTAACAGGGTGCCTGAATGAAATGTAATTGTACACCTAACCCTTAACTGTACCCCACAAAACCACAATAAAAAATACTGATTAATGAAAAAAAAAAACTAATGACAGTGACTTTGTCAATTTTTTCATGTACACAGCAAAATATACAACACACTTCATCAAAATTAAAAAGCTTTGTTTATCAGATAACACTCCCAAGAGAGAAAATTAGGAACTCAAAATATGAGGAAAAACATTTTGGAATCATACTTTTAAGTAATCAATACACACGATATAATGTTTAAACTCTTATAAATGAACAACAATAAAAAAATCTGATTCAAAAATGGGGAAAATTTAAACCCGAACAGACACGTCTTCTAAGAAGATATGCACATGACCAGTAAACACACGAAGAGCTGCCCATCACCACTAAGCCTTAGGGAAATGTGAATCACAACGACAATGAACAGCACCTCATTTATTCAAGATGAATAAATTCTAGAGTCCTGCTGTACAACATTGTGTTTATAGTTAACTCTCCTACATGTACAACACTTAAAATTCTGTGTAGATTTCCCGTTTCCGTTCTCATGACAAAAGTAAGAACAAAACAATACAAACAAATAAGGAGATTCCACCACACACCACGATATGACCGTTATGAAAAAAGAAAGCGAAATGGAAAAGAGAAAACGTGAAGGGGGATGTGAAGGGACTGGACCCATTAACAATCGCTGATGATAATGTAAAATGACGAACCTTCTATGGAAAAACCTGTTGCATTTTCCTGAACAATTGTGCGTAATGCACCATAGAATCCAGTGATTTTGCTTGTAGCGAATGCCACAAAACAGGTGAGAAATCTGGGGGGGGGGACTGTCTGAGGGGCGGGCGCCCAGAGCCTCCCTGGGTGACCAGCAGCTTGGTGCTGGGTGCTGGTCGTGAAGACGCAGGCAGGGGGGGGGCCGAGATCCGGGATTCAGCATTCCCCAGACGGTGGGAGTCCCATATAGTGGAGCAGCCGCAGCCGGCCGCAATATCCGGCCCTGTGTGGGACCAAAGGTCCCCGGGCCTCATACCAGTGCGGCTGGCTGTGGGCAGGGGGCTGCGAGAAGAAAAGTAAGAGTGTTTTTGGGAACTCACGTTCGGAGAGTCTCACGGATCCACCTATGCCGTCGCCATCTTCAGGAGTCTCCCACATTTTCTTTATCCAGTCCACTTTTGTTGGGCAACAGGGTAGGTTCCATGTTTTTGCTATTGCGAATAATGCTCTTCCCAAGTTGACATTTTCAAATGGCCTCAGGAGAGCAGTCTATTGCAGTGGCGCGAGTTCCAAGAAGGCGCCGAGCGGGGGTGGGCCGGGGTTCACGCTAGTCTGGGTGGTGGGCTCCGGATGTCAGCCTCCTGGCGGCTCAGTCCGCCACGTGGCGCTGGCTCCTTGAGGCGCTGCCGCTGCTCGACACCAGCTCTGACTCGGCTCCTGCAGGTACTTGGACACCCTGCTGGGGGCTCGGCGGCGCGGGCGAAGGCCCCCCGCCCGTGGCCGGAAGGCGGTATCTCAGGTGAGCACACCACCCAGCCAGGGTTGCGGGGGATGGCACGGTGCTAGCCGCATATTCCTGTCTTGACTTTACTTTGAGGCTTATAAAAACTCAAATGTAGGCAACTTGTGAGCTCTGCGCTTCCAGGAATTTGGATTCTTTTTCTGCAGCTAGGTCCTTCCACAAGTAGCCAAAGGCTGCCTTCGGGTTTGAGAAATAGCCAAATCTTCGTAAATGCTCAAGGGTACTTTTGTTATAGTTTTTTTGTGTGTGTGCTTTCTTAGTCGCATAAGTCCAGGCTTGGTAGTTCAAGCCTATAATCTCAGCACTTTGGGAGACTGAAATAGGATTACTGGAGGGCAGGAGTTCATGGCCAGCCTGGGCAACATAGTGAGATCTCATCTCTACAAAAAACTTAAAAAAAAATAAACCAGGAGTGGTGGCACCTGGTTGCAGTTTTAGCTACTTGGGAGGCTGAGGCGGAAGGATCACCTGAGCCCAGGAGGTCGAGGCTGCCGTGAGCTGGGATTGTGCTCTCCAGCCTCAGCCACAGAGTGAGACTCCAGCTCTAAAAAATAGCTAAACAATAGTCACACGATTCTGAAGTTATGTTCTCAGAGAGATGCATCGTAGCGTTTAAAAATTTTTTTTGAGCTAGAGTTTCTTATTTCAGACCTTCTCTTTCCCGCGCTTGCTGCAGCTCCTCGTCATGCAAGTCTTCTGAGATCTTGGTCATGGTCTCTCAAGGCTGGTACCCAAGGAGGATGGGAGAAAAGCTGTTTCTGTGGCGGTCACCATGCCTGGTTTTAGCGCAGGACGACAGGGATACCCAGCCTCCTGCAGTATATGAGGCAGTTGAGTACAACAAAAGGTTTCCTGCCCAGAATGCCAGCGGCGAGAAGTGCTGACTCTGGTTCTGCCCCAGAGGTTCTCAGTGGTTCTCCTGCCCTCTGGGGGTTCTTTAGGAATCTGTGGCCATATTCTTGGTTTTCACAGTATTAAGGGGTGCTTTGCTGTTGGCATTTAGTGGGAGGCGCCAAGGGTGCGAGAAGGCCAGCAGTGTGCAGGCTGAGTGCTCATATCCCACTCGACTTTTAAAGATCCATTAGGCAGCCAGGACATGAACAATCCGCTGGTTGTGATTGGAGCCTAGAACCAAGCCCATAAGCACATGGCATTGTCTCACACAGTTTACATGGAGGGAAGTCTGTGCTTTGTTTTGTTTAGCCTCTGCCAGGAGTTGCTACCCATACTGGTATCATGACTCTCGGTTTTGAAATTGGCATGCCAGTCAGCACGCATAGTTACATTCATGCTGGTTGTAGCCCAGGGCCTAGGAGCTGACCCTTCCGTTACATCTTCTGGAGTCTCAACCTTAAACATTTACATTTGTCCCTGTAAATCGTAGCATTATAAGTCACTTCCCTTTGATTTCTCGTTCATATTGCTACGAGGTCATAGCATTGATTTATTGCAGTTATATGCAGATGAGGCCATGTTATCTGTGGTTTTCATTTCAGGCTTGAAAAGGGGGTGTGGAGTCTGATGGGTTGAAAACCTTGGCTCCAGCCTAACATTGCAGCCATAGCTCTCGCCGTCCTTCTCCCGGAACCCTGTTTCAGCCAGAGTGGCGTGCTTGCAGCCTCACATTCCCTTCGTGTGTTCTGTAGACTGGCTCTGCCCTCTTCCTCCTGGGAGCTTCACCCCACCTCCCCCAGGCTCCATCCGTCCTCAGAGCCTTCTCCCTGGTGAGCCGGGCTGGTCAGCATCTTCTTCTTCCTTGACTGCCACAGCTCTGTTTCCTTGAACCACCCTAGCACTCGTGGAGCTCCTCATTCAACACTTATCTACAGCCTGGTAGCATAGGTATCTTTTTAGGTGTAAGTTGTCTCCTCAGATGGCTCTAAGTTCCTTTCCTAAGATAAAGTCTTCGTCTTCTTTTCATCCCATGCTGTGTATAGATAGGTTTATATCTTGCAGGCTCACACTCAGAGTCTGAGTTCTCCTGTCTTCTTTCCTTCCCCAAATATGTATCCTTTCCTGTCTGTCATTTTGCTCAATACCAAAGGGAAGGATTTGTGTTGTTAATACTTTTTAAAATACAGAGAAGTAAAAGAAGAAAACCATCCTCATTGATCCTGCAACCCAGAGCCACTCATTACCTGTCTTTTTAGAATATTTCTTTCCATATCTTCTCTGTGTTTGTATGTGAGAGATATATAATTTTTTTTAAAATAGAGATGAAGTCTTACTTTGTGGCCCACGCTGGTCTTGAACTCCTGGGCTCAAGTGATCCTCCCACCTTGGCCTCCCAAAGTGCTGGGATTCAGGTGTGAGTCCCCACCTCCTGTCAGTTAAGTGTGTTTTCAACAAATGAGAAATCACGTTCTTCACATAGTTTGTATTTTGCTTTTTCTTCCCACATTTCACTTAATGTTATATCAAGAGCATTTTCCTTTTTTTTAATTATAAAAATGTGATGTACAATACAGGGATAGGTATACAAATGTTGATTATGCAGGTACTCTTGTTGATGAGGTATGCCCCTCCCTCCGCAGCAGTTTCCCTCCACTGCCAATCCCACCACCCCCGACAGTTTCCCACTACTGCCAATTCCTTTTTTTTAGTATTATAATTGTTCAAGGTTCACTTATGAGTGAGAACATATGGTACTCTGTTCTTTGCTTCCATGATAGATCACTGAGGATGATCAACTCCAAATCCATCCAAGTTGCTGCGAAGTCCATATGTTTATACTTCGTTATGACTGCATAATATTCCATTGTGTATATGTACCACATTTTTTTATCCAGTCCAGCTTCAATGGGCAACATGGCTGATGACCATTTTCTTTTGTTCCTAAATAGTCTTAGAAAACATGTTTATGGAAAAGTTTAGACATACAAGAAATAGAATGATAGAACAAACCCCTAAATGCCCAACATTCAGCTTCAGTTATTATCCGTCTTCTGCCATTCTGAGTATGTGGTTTGCAGTGCATCGTTTGGACAAGACATAATTTATTGAACCATTTCTTTGTTATTGAGCATTTAGATGATTTCTAGTTTTCCATAATCATAGATGCTTACGTTTTTTGTCCTTCTGATCATAATTATTGTTCTTGCTTCCTGGAGAACCTAATTAATTTCTTCATGATTAAGTAACTCTTGATCTGTTATTAGTTCCGTATTCTGGGGTTTTTAGTGTATTTCATGTCTGTGACTGGTTTCTTTTTTTCCCTCTACCAAGTATTACTTCTATAAGCTGGGATGGGTCTCAGATGTATTATAACAGGCTTTTGTTGTTGTTCTTATTTTAGAGTTGTGGCGTCCATGTGAGGACTTGCTGCATAAGTGAATTGTGTGCAGACGAGGCTTGGATTGTCTCCCCCCTGGCAGTGGACCTGGCACCTAGTGGGTGGTTGTATATCCCTCATCCCCCTCTCTCCCTCCCACTGCTAGCAGTGCCCAGCTCCAGTTTTCTGTGCCCGTGCTTGTGTGCCCAATGTTTAGGGCCCGCTTATGAGCAAGAACATATGGTATTCAATTTTTTTTTGAGTGGGGACTCACTCTGTCGCCCAGGCTGGAGTGCAGTGGCATGATCACAGTGATCCTGGCTCATAGCAGCCTCGACCTCCTGGGCTCAGGCGATCCTTGGGCTCAGCATCCCGAGTAGCTGGAACTGTAGGCATGGGCACCATGCCCAGCTTTTTTTTTTTTTTTTTTTAGAGACCCGCTATGGCTATGTTGCCCAGTTCTGGTCTGGAGCCTCTGGGCTTAAGCAATCCTCTTGCCTCAGCCTCCCAAATGACTGGAATTACAGACACGAGCCACCATGCCTGGCCAGTATATAGTTTCTATAACAGATTTTTCTATTCGTTTGTTAGAGAAGATAACACTGAAAACTGGCAATGTAAGAAGATGGCATTTACTTTCTAGATAATTTGAGGGGCAAGCGCAAGAAGGAAAGAAAATGATTCCAGGAGAAATAACCTGGTAGACTGTAATCTTTGCTCTATGGTACATTGTTTTACAGATGCTTAATTTTGATTGAAAAATAGCCACCTTTTAAAGGCTGGAATAGTCACCACCTAAAGTGCACCTGAAACCAATATGTAGTAAATGCTTTTCTTGAGCTGATTTAAATGTATGTTTGAGAAGTATATTTGGTATTAAAAACAGCCGAGCATCTGTAAACGGAGAGAGCTTGCATGCAGCTTCTCTCTTAAGGTGCTACTGTCTGAGATTTTCTTAGATTTGGCCTGGTGTGAGCCAGGGGAGGATGAGTGGTACCCTGTGAGAAGGAAGGAGAGATTACTGCTGCCCTGGTTCTGACAGGATTTCTTTGGCAGTCTCCGCTGAAATTTCCAGACCACATTTTATCGGAAGATGACACACACGCCTACCTACTCTAAGAAAATGTCTCTGTTGCTATTACACAAGTAAAATGTAGATGCTATTAAAAAGTAGATTTTCAGAAATGAGTAACATAGAAAGTAAGTCTCTCATAACTACAGCCCTCCCCACAAGTGACCACTGTGAAACTTCTGTTTATGTTCATCTTGGTTTTCTCTCTGCCTGTTAAGCATATGTTATCTGGGTAAGGTGCAGAACAAAAAGGATACTTTTTCCGGGTACAGTAGCTCATGCCTGTAATCCCAGCACTTTGGGAGGCCTGAGTGGGAGGATTGCTTGAGCCCGAGAGTTTGAGACTAGCCTGGGAAACATAGTGAGACCTCATCTCACTACAAAAAAATTATCTGGGGCAAAATGGTTCATGCCTGTAGTCCCATCATAGTTGGGAGACTGAGGCAGGAGGATCACCTGAGTCTAGGAGATTGAGGCTGTGGTGGACAGTTATCATGCCATCGCACTCCAGCCTGGGCGATAGAGTGAGACTCCAAATCCACACACTTCCAAAAAAATGCTGCTTTTTAAATCGCTAGTGTTAATGAGCTCACCAGTGAGTGTTCAGACCTTTGATGAATACAGACTATGTGGTGTTTCTCCTGGTGAAAAGTAAGGTGATAAGCTTGCATGACAGGATGGGACCTGTTAGGTAAGGATGAAAAGCTTAAGAAAAGGGAGGAGTAAAGGCCCACATTTTTATTATTATTCTGAGCTTACTTTTTTTTAATCACTGAATCAGATTTAATTGGTGGTTGTACTTTTTCCCTTGGGAACACTTTAAAATAGTCACTGTGACAAGATGACTAAATCATGAATGAATTTAAAATATGAAACTAGTCTCAGTCACACTATCAGCAACTTGTTGGAGCTTAATTTTTTGCGTCGGAATTTAAGTGACATAAATGTGCATTGCTAACATCGGCGTTTTTTTGTTTCGGGAACATTTCAAATAATGCATTTCACCAGGCCTATTTCCAGTTTAGGGCCAACCATGAATGAATGATTAATTACATTGCTGCCATCATAGGACTTTAGATAATGAGATAGTGACATTTTTGCATGTGAAATCCCATTGTATTTATTCGTTCAAAATATACCTACCTTGTGCCATGAATATTAGGAGTACAAACTTGTAAAACTTGTCACCGTCATTCTGTGATGTTTTGCGAACGCTTGTCTTTCCATCTGACAACATTGCTCTCGTCTTTTGTGGCCTGACACAAAGGTCACCTCTAAGGTTTAGCTGTCTTAGTTCTACAGACTGTCTTAGCAAATCTCTCATTGATGTTCTTACTTCGCTCATTTGAACACATCCTCGCTAGAGCCAGCCTTATTGTCTTACGAGCACACAGTCATGTGAACGTTGAGTCCCATGAGGTCGAGGGCCCCAGAATCAGCATGGGTGCAGGACTGGTGCTAAATATATATTTCTTGAATAAACGATTAAATGAACTAAAGAACTTAGTAAGGCTGACAAAAGTCCTTGCATTCCTAACTACCATGCAAGGAACCACAGAATAATCTCAAGAGGAGAAGAGCGTCAGTCTAGTAATGTAGGTTTTTAGTTTATGATACTGGGATATTTAGATACTTGGATTAAGCAGGGCACTACAAGTGTTGAATGCGGTTAATGGGAAGAAACGATTCAATATAATATATCTTAATGGCACTTCTCATTCAAAACTGTGAAAAATTATTAACATTCTTATGTGGGCATTCTAGGAGGATGGAAGAAAAGGACCTTTGTCCCATGGCGCGTACATGATTTCCAAATTGTATTTTTAATAGGAAGATAATGATTTTTTAGCTTCTCATTTTAGCTGTTCCAGAGTGGAACTGCTGGTCTAAGGGTCTTAGTAATTCAGAACTGTGATTTATAAATTAGAGTTCAGGAGAGGTTCAAGAGGTAGTATCTTTTCAAGAAGTAGAAAAAATGGAATCAAGGTTACCAGCCTCACTGGTGGGTTCCTTCCTCTATGGAATCAGACTTCTGGGTCTGGAAGGAGGGATCTTGGTCTCATCTGCTTAGTGTGGTGACTAGATCATGGTATGTGGCATGGAACAATGCTTCAGTCAGGTTCTGCAGGAAAGAGACGGTGTCCTCAAAAGGGTGATTGGGAGGACTTAAAGAAAGGGCGGGTAACCAAGAGGTAGGCAGGATTCCGAAGATTGCAGCCACTGCCAGAGCATCTTGGCAGGGAGGGAGCCAAGGAGGTGATGCCCCAGCCTTCCTTTCTTCCCTTCCTTCAGTGTCCTGCTGGCCATCCCATTGGATGACCCAAATGAACCCCAGGGAACAGGGAGCCAGTCACTAAATGTGGTCTGAGGGGGCACAGAGCAGGTGAAAAGGTGGAAAATACCCAGGCAGGAGAGAAAAGCTTCAGGTTCTGAAAAGTAGCCTTCTCTGTTCCTGGCACTCGTGTACTTATTTGAAGGGTTGACTGGCGTGCCTCATTTGTTAGGATTGTGTTGCTTGTAGGCAAACCTCTAAATCATATGTCATGAAAGGGTGTACCACATAGAAGTGTTTTATTTGGTGCACATAGCATTTTCTTGAAAAAGACAGCAAAAACAAAACTATATGTCTGTACTGGCTTTGGGGAGGTACACATTAAATATCTGTTTCATGCTTCTTTTGAAAAATGGAAGATTTGGCAACACAGAACACACATTCCTTCATGGGACAATCTGTCCAGAGCATCCCAGTTAGACAAGTATGCACTCTTCACCTTGTCTCAGTCCCCACTACTCTCTGTTGTGGTCCTTAAACCCACATTGCTTCTATGGGCATCCTGTGGACCTTGGAGTTTGTAACCCTTGGTCTCAATAAGGCAGTTTAAAGAAGGAAGGACAGCTGAGTCTTGCTGATGTAGAAAGAGAGTGGGCTGTGTTTTGGGAGACACATTTCTCTACAAAGGGAAGAAAGAGACGGGGGCTAATCTGGCCCCTGGAGACACAGCCTGAGTGTTTGGACTGACCAGGAGAAGGTTTTGCAGAGACAAATAACGTGAACACTGAAGCACAGACATGGCTAACATGCCTACAACCACACGTCTAGAGAATGGCGCGGTCAGGGTTTGGACTCCACGGTCGATCGCGAGTTCTCGCCTAACAGAGTTGTCCTGTTGTACTGTTCGCCGGGGCGAAACCCATATTGCCAGAGCCTTCTTTTTCCTCTGCAAATATATATGTATAGTTGCATATACACCATGGGGTAATGCTGTATACATCCTATTTTATAATTGACTTTATCTCAGTAATAAAAGCAAGCATGACATTTTTAATAACTATATAGTGGCTAAACCTATGAAGGTGTCATAATTGGTAGATATTGTAATGATAGAAAAACAGTTTTGTCCCAATTTTTCAATATTATGTAATACTGTGATGTACTTCTTTGTTTACATATTTTTAAACACTCATTTAACTCTTTTTCTTAGGAAAAAGTAGATTTGCTGTGTCAAAAGCTACTTTTCCTCTCTCTCGCCCCTTTTAAAAATGCTTTTTTTCCCCATTTTAAAGCATACATGGGCTCACATCCTGGCAGGGAGGGATTTTGTTTCAAAAGAAATTAGAAAACAAAAAGTACAGAAGAAAACATATAATCTGTAATATATCAGTCTAAAATAAACAACACAATCAGGAATATCCTTTTATACTTATCAGTGTGCAATTGTCCTTATTTCTTTCACACAGATTCCTAAAAGAGGAATTGTTGCAGTAAAGCATATTTACATTTCTGATAGACATTTCCAAATAGTATACTTTAAGACCTTTAATTCCTTTTGTCAAAGTACCCTATAGATGTGGAGTAATAACCAGGATTTCAAGAAGTGAGGACTCAAAAAAGGTGATATATAACCCAATATAAAGACAACCCATTAAGTTTTGGGATTTTTTTGTTTGTTTGTTTTGTTTTTTGAGTCAAGGTCTCACTCTGTTGCCCAGGGGGTGCAGTGAAACAATCACAGATTACTGAAGCTTCGATTCTTCTGCCTCAGCCCCGCCCCCCCCACCCCCCAGTAGCTGGGACTACAGGCACATGCCACCACATCTGGCTAATTGTTTTGACTTTTTTGTATAAATGAGGTCTTGCTATGTTGCCCAGGCTTGTCTTGAACTTGTGGGCTCAAGCAGTTCTCCCACCTCAGCCTGCCAAAGTACTGAGATTACAGGCCTGAGCCACCATGCCTGGCTCCATTGGGTATTTGTGACAGAAACAGATTACATTTTTTATCTATTGGTGCCATCCATTATAAATCATCTAAACACCTTAAGGTTTTTTTTTTTCTTTTTTAACTTATAGGTAGGATGCCTGAGGCTCAAAAATTGTTCATTATTTTTTTTTCCTCTACCCTATGAGAAGATTTAAAAAAACAACTGTACTACTTGGATTTCATCAAAAGAAAGGAACCTAACATCTACAAAGGAGGGCTTGGAGTTGGGAAGCCTGCATTTCAAGTTTGGCACATCTGTTTCTCCAGCTATGTGATCTTGGACAGGTCACTTTGCTTGTCTTAATATTCTCATCTATTCAGTGGGGCCGCCACTTCTCACAGAACTGTTGTAATAATCACATGAAGTAATACCATAGGTGAAATATCAAGTATTCTGTGAACTACAAAGCAATAAACAGATAAGCTGAAACCATCAGTAGCAAGAGTAACACTATTCCTAAATTCTTCTGTTATTGTTCATTTTGATTACTCTTCTTGTTACAGATGAATTAGTTGGGTGGACATCCTCTTAAATCTCTATGCAGGTGAAAAAGAATAGAAACAAAACAAAACAAAAACAACTCTCATTCAGAAGAGTTTATCACTGCTTATAGTTTGTTGTCTTGTCTTCCAGTATTATTTTCTATGCATATGTTTTTAGAAATCAGATTGAAATTGTCTGCATACTGTAAATCATTTTTATGAGCCTTGTCCTTTACTTAATAATTGTGACATTTTCTCATGAATTAGATATTTAGGAATTGAGTTCTGCAGAGTAATCTCTGTATAAGTGTGGTGAGGAAAGGCATGATAGTATACAAAGAGTCAATAAAGAAGTCATTTGGAAGTGTACTAAGGGAAGGTTTCTCTGAGCAGGTGATATTTGAGTCAAAACTTAAAGAATGAGGAGGAGCTATGCATATAACCATCCAATGAAGAAGATCTGATGGAAAGACATAACTGTCAAGCTCTTTGTTTTTCTTTTTCTTTTTTGGGGGGGAGTAGGAGTCTCACTCTGTCACCCAGTATAGAGTACAGTGGCATGCTCACAACCACTGCAGCCTCGACCTGCTGTGCTTAGGCGATCCTTCTACCTCAGTCTTCTAAGTAGCTGGAAATACAGGTATGTGCTACTAT
>JAPVLO010001870.1:0-143274 GCA_027257055.1 Cephalopachus bancanus
GGAGGTGGATGGCTTTGCTACTGCCTGCTGATTGTGATAGGTCCAACTCTCCATTAGACCTGCTGAAGCACGATAAAAGTGGGGAGGGAGAGGAGTACCTTAGTATTGCTGAGTGGGAGTGGAAATCCAGACTCCTCATGTGGTCTTTAATGACACCAAGCAGGTGGAGGAATCTGTTATTACTCTGTGGGGATGAAAGTCTTGGATCCCTACTCTGACTTCCCTGACATCACTCTGGTTGTGGGGAGGGAGCCTAACACCTGTGTATGCCTTATGAGATGGGAATCTAGGCTTATGCTTTGCCTTTGCTGGTTCAAATGGGACTGGGACCACAGTCGTCTCTGTGAGGTTTGGCTTGAGAAGAACAATTATTGTCTGCATAATTTTGATACATTAGGTTGCCCCTTTCCAGGTCCCTTGGCTAGAGTCAGCAGGCTTTTGGGGAGTCTTTTCTGTGCATAGTTTGGCTTTTCTAGCGTGCCTAATTTCACAGTACTCAATCTGGGATACATCAGACCAAAAAAAAAAAAAATCTACTGGAACTTTTCATCTTATTGCTCCTCAGGATCTGAGGTCCATAGCCAGTCTTCCTTCTTCTCTCTACCTTTCAGAGTCTTATGTTTGTTTTGTACATGATATCTGGTGTTGTAGTTGTACTAAGCATGAAGAATAAGGAAATTTGTGTCTACTTCATCTTTCCAAAAGTGGGATTCTCAGATCATTTTTTCAAATGGAAACACTTTATTGACAGGTTAGGGCCACCACGGACTGTTTTGCAGAACAGAAATGAAACAGTGAAGATAATGGGATGCAAAATTGAGCAGACAGTTGAATACTCTTCACCCTCATCCTTTCCCTCAGCATTATCTGCTCCAACGTCCTCATAATAATTCTCAAGGGCAGCCATGTCCTCACGGGCCTCAGAAAATCCCCCTTCCTCCATCCCCTTGCTCACGTACCCATGAAGAAAGCCATGCTTGGCATCCATCAGGCCACACTTGTGGTCCAGGCGAGCCCAAGCCTCAGCAACAGCTGTGGTGTCTCCCAGCATGCACACAGATCTCTGCACCTAGGCCAGGTCTCCACCGGGCGCCACAGTGGGAGGCTGGTAATTAATGCCAACTTTGAAGCCGGTGGGACACCAACCCACAAACTGGGTGGTATGTTTGGTCTTGATGGTGGCAATGGCAGTATTGCCATCTTTGGGACCCAAGTCACCATGGTACAACAGACAGCAAGCCATGCATTTACTAGGGTGAGGGTCACATTTCACCATCTGGTTGGCTGACTCAAAGCAGGCGTTGGTGGTCTCTGCTACGGTAAGCTGGTCATGGTAGGTTTTCTCCGTGGAGATGATGGGGGCATGTGTGGGCAGAGGGACGTGAATGCGAAGACAGGGCACGAGGTTGGTCAGCTCAACATGCAGGGCACCATCAAACCTGAGGGAAGCAGTGCTGGAGGACATGATCTGGCTAATAAGGCGGTTAAGGTTAGTGTAGGTTGGGTGCTCAATAGTGAGGTTTCTATGACAGATGTCACGGATGGCCTCATTCTCTACCATGAAGGCACAATCACAGGGCTAGAGGGTGGCGAGGATGGAGCAGTAGGGCTCAACTACAGCTGTGGAATCCCGGGGGGCTGGATAAATGGAGAACTCCAACCTGGACTTCTTGTCATAATCCTCAGAGACGTTCCATCAGCAGGGGGGTAACCCAGAACCAATTCTCCCACCAAAGCTGTGGAAAGCCAAGAATCTCTGAAGACCTGTGCACTGGTCAGCCAGCTTGCAAATTCGGTCCAAGACGAGGTCAACGACCTCCTTACCAGCGGTGTACTGCTCTCGGGCATAGTTGTTGGCAGCAACTTCCTTGTCTGTGATGAGCTGCTCAGGGTGGAAGAGCTGGCAGTAGATGCCAGTGCGAACATCATCAATGACCATGGGTTCCGGGTCCTCCAGTGCTGCCCTGGGCACATGCCTGCCAGTGCCCATCTCACTGAAGAAGATGTTGAAGGAGTCATCTCCTCCCCCAGTGGTCTTGTCGCTTGGTAGTTGGCCATCGGGCTGGATGTTGTGTTCCAGGCAGTAGAGCCCCCAGTAGGCATTGCCAGTCTGGGAAGCAGCCTGACCAACATGGATGGAGATGCACTCACACATGATGGGGACTCGGAGAGCTTGGAGGAGGCGAAAGGACAGCAGTAGGGATCTCCAAATAACAGACTACCGAGGAGTCTAGGGGAGAAGCAGTGAGAGCTGGAAGTCTCAGATAATTTCTGTGTTTGAAAATGTTGGGAAAAAAGACGCTTTATGGGAATAGTTGGAGACACTATCATAGAATACAAAACTATTAAGCACTTACAATTGCAAGACCAAAAACAACTGTATATTGCTTATTGGTTGTTTTCAAGAAATTTTCAGCAATAAGCATGACAAATAGGCAGAAACCAGTAAACTCAAGGCAATCCTTCATCCCCTTCATGTGTAAAGTCGGCTTTTTCTATAGCAGGGCCCCTGGTGCCACTTCATGCACCTCCAATAACCCCTGCTCAAACTTGGACCCACATCAGTGATGATCACACCAAGGCACAGCAGCATCGAGGTGCTTGCAATCCTCAGACATGTTTTGTCCAGTAGAATGCTTTCAAAAGCCACCTATTGATCCTGTGGCAGAACAAGATGATCCAGATGTGATGAAATGACAATGTCAAGTCTTCCCAAACCTAGTCAATTTAATGGTTTTTACTCGTGGTCTTCCTAGCTTGAGGAAGACAGGACTGCCACCTTTTCTCTAAAGATAAACAAGCAAGAACAACTGAGAACAAGGCAACCTCTTAATTCCATATAGGAGGTAGGCCTTTCCCATAGCGGGACCCTCATTACCGTACACATACCTCAGGTCATCCCTGCATTGGCTGGGATCTTCATCCTTGACCCTCACGCAAAACGTCAGAACAATACCAGACCTCACCTTCTCAAGGCTATCTGGCTTACTTCAGCAGTGCCAAGGCATAACCACTGAACTTGTGACTTATGCACTAAGTACCTGGTAGCATATAAAATAATCGTCGTTGAAACTAGATTAGTACTGAATGTTTCTAAGTGGAAAGTGCTAAATGGCTGGTGGGAAGATTTCGGGGGAGAAGGTACAAGCTGTTGAGTTTAGAGGAAGTTTACTGAAAGGGTAGCTGGAAAGGAAAGATCTGATGGCTGGAAGCTCAAAAATATCTCGAGAGAAGAAGTATGTTTAAAGCGGTGTCTGCTCAGAAAATCTGTGGGAGTAAACCCGCTAGTATTTCTTTGAAATCATTAGTCAAATCCACATGCCTCACTCACAACTTGCTGTGGGTAAAATTTTCCTGATGGGTGTTAAAAAGCCATTCTTTCAGGTAGGGAAGGTGATGAGAATTTGCGTAGGCCCTTAGAAATTGTCCTAAGTTATAGGTAGGGTTATAGGTAGCCTAATCACCGCAATTACATGTGACTAAGTATACTCTCACAACAATACCTAACATTCCCAGAGTAGACAAGCAAGCCATTTTGGTCCAGGACAAAGCCCTCACACCTGCCCCTCACACAAGGAAACAGATCCTGCCCAGATGAGGGGGTAACACCTTAATTCTAAGAGAAAATACAAAAACATTTGTGCTATGCAATGTAATCATTTGGAATAGAATTGTTTTTAAAAATAAAAGGAATCGTCAATAGCAAAGTACAAAATTGGCCAAATATCTAAAATACAAATCACTGAATGGAGAAGGGCCAAAGTAAAACCAAAGAATTTAAAATGCCTTGCCAAAATGCTTAACATAGGTGCAAACACAACAAATTGTACATAAGTTGTAAAATGTAACCTGGCATTTTCCAACGATTTTTGTAAACGTTTTTTTCCTCAGCAATATGTATGACAAATAGGCAGAAACAGCCAAAATTAAGGCAATCCTTCATCCACGTCATAGATGAAGTAGGCCTTTTCTATAGAAGGCTCCTAAGTGCCACTACATACACCTCCAGTAATAACCCCTGCTCAAACTTGGATCCACATCGTTGACGATCACACCAAAACGCAGCAGCATCCCACACTGAGGTCCTTGCAATCCTGAGATACGCTTGGTCCAGTAGAATGCTTTCAAGAGCCAGCTACTGATCCTGTGGCAGAACAAGATGCTCCAGATGTGATGAAATGACAGCGCCAGGTCTTCCCAAATCTGGTGGACATCCCTTGCTGAAGACATCTTGTCAGAAATGGCCCTTTTCTTTTGCCATAGTACAGTGGTCCCCAACCCTTTGGCATCAGGGATGGGTTTCATGGAACACGGACCTCCGGGGGGATGTGCAGTCTAACCTCACTGCTAATCACCGCCTCGGCTCCGACTCAGATCATCAAGCGCTAGGCTCTCGTAAGGATCACGCAACCCAGATCCCTCTCATGTGCAGTTCACAGTAGGGTTCGTGCTCCTTTGGGCATCCAATGGTGCTGATCTGACAGGAGGCGGAGTTTCCCTCGGCCCGTCGCTCACTCACCTCCTGCTGTGCGGCCCAGTTCCGAACAGGCCACGGACCCATGCAGGTGTGCGGCCCGGGTTTGAGGACCCTTGCGGTTGGAGATTGCCACCCATCCCACATTTCCGCTCCTAGCTCCTCTACAGAAATGCCTAAAGAAAGAGCTGCAGGAAGAAAGGTAGATTGGGGTGGGGAATGCATTGAACACGAGTGGGAAATACCCTTGCAGAGGTACGGGCACATTCTGAATAGGGAAGTTGGAAAGTTCGAGTGACCATAAGCCAATTTCACAGTGGGAAGGTGGGCTGCCCTGGCCCTGCAAGACAGGATCCCTCCAAATACGTTTGCTAGTTCCACCTTCCATGTGACTGCTGGACTCACGTTTCTAAAAAAATGGACACAGAGTTCTTAGTGGAGCTGCTTAAGAAAGGGTTCTCCAGAATCGGTTCATGTTGGCTAGAGGAGAGAGCTGGCAGTCTGAAAGGGGTTTTAGCCAAGAATTAATCCAATAAGTGATGAGGCTTCCCCGCCAGTACGACCACATTCTTGGATGAAGGACTCCTGGACATAAAAATGAAACTTCTTGACAAACAAGATAACTAGAATTGCCGGGCGTGGTGGCTCAAGTCTGTAAGCCCAGCACTTTGGGAGGCCGAGGTGAGGGGATTGCCTGAGCCCACGCGTTCGAGAACAGCCTCGGCAACTTGGCGAGACCACATTGTCTCTACCAGGCTGTAGAGACAATAAGTCAAAAAAATTAGCTGGGCGCTGTAGCGAGTGCCTGTGGTTCCGGCTACTTGGAAGGATGAGGCAGACGGATCGCCTGAGCCCAGCAGGTCGACACTGGGGTGGCCGTGACCATGCCACCGCACTCCATCCTTGGCTATGGAGTGAGACTCCAACTCAAAACATATATATATATATATATAATCATTAAATGTAAGAGAAGAGAGCAGTGGCAGTTTGAGGGCGTGAAAAAGACGTGCGGCATGAAAAAATAGTCAAATGGCAGAAGCGAGCGCTTTGTTTTCAGTATTTGCATTAAATGTAAAAGGGATATCCTCTCAAATTGAAAGGTGGGGCTAGGCAGAATGGACACAAAAAAGTTCTCACTCAACTATATTCTGTCTCCGAAGCCTCATTTAAATCCAAAGAAACATATAGACTGATAGGTAAAGAATAGGAAAAGATATCCCATGGAGATAGAAGCCAAAGGAGAACTGGAGTGACTATTACAAAACCAGACAAAGTAGACTTTAAGTCAAAAATTGTTGCAGGAACATGGAAGAACCTTACACGTTCATGAAAGGGTCATCTATCAAGAAGCTATGACAATTATAAACATACATACCCCTAACAACAAAGCCCCAGAATACAATTTAAAATTAACAGAATTGAGGGGAGAAATAGAAGATTCTGAAGTGATAATTGGAAACTTAACTATAGTGCACATTGATTGATGGGTAGAACAACCATACTGAAGACCAATAAGGAAAGAGAGAACTGAACAATTTCATAAACCAAATACATAACAGACTTATGGAGAATACCGCTCCCAACAAAAGCAGAATACACATTGTTCTCAAAAGCACATGAAAATTTATCCAGGATAAATCATGGTTAGAACACATAATAATATTCAACACATTAAAAAAATTGAAACCATACACAGTGTTTTCGTTGACCAGCAGAAGGAAAACTGAAAATTTCACAAATCTGTGGAAGTTCAACAACAACTAATGGATCAAAGAAAAAAACAAGATACATTGGAAAATAATATGAGAAGAGTTAAGGTTAAAACACACAAAATTCGTGGGGTGCAATGAAAGAAGTGCACAGAGAAAAATATGCAGCTGTATATGCCTACCTTAAGAAATAAAAAAACTCAAGATAATAAGCTGGCTTTTTACCTGAAGAAACCTGAACAAATTAAGCTAAAACTAAAGACGGAGGAAGAAAGAAAACAATAAGGATAAGAAACGTGATAGACAAAATTGAGAAGCAGAGAACGATACAGAGAGCCAAGGAAATCAAAAGTTGGTTCATCGAGAAGATCAACAAAATTGACAAAGGATACTCAAATTATTATTATTAGAAACAAAGTGAGAACAATATTACTGACCTCCCAGAAATAAAAAAGGATTAAAAGAGAATGTTATGAACAATTGTACATCAACAAATATGATAACCTAGGTAACATGGATAAACTTCTGTAAACACACAAACGACAGAAACCGACTCATGACAAAATAGAAAGTCTGAATAGTGCTATTACAAGTAAGAAGAGTGAATTCATTCATTCATTCATTCATGATAGCCATCCTGACTGGTGTCTGGTGATATATCATTGTAGTTTTGATTTGCATTTCTCTAATGATTAGTGGGCTGATCATTTTTCGCATGTTTCTTGGGTGCTTGTATTCTTTCTTTGCAAAGTGTTTGTTTATGTCCGTTGCCCACTTTTTAATGGGGTTATTGGTTTTTTTTTCTATAACGAATTCATTTGAATTTGAATTCCGTATAGATTATGGATGTCAGACCTTTTTCAGATGCAAAGCTTGCAGATATCTTTTTCCCATTCCATAGGTTGTCTCTTAACAGTCTTGATGGTTTCTTTTGCAGTGCAAAAACTTTTTAGCTCAATAAAGTCCCACCTATCAATTTTAGTTTTTGCTGCATTTGCTTTTGGGGACTTGGCCGTGAATTCATTGCCTAGGCTAACGTCCAGGAACGTGTTCCCTAAGTTTTCTTCTAAGATTCTTATAGTTTGAGCTTTCACATTTGAGGCCTTTGGCCCATTTTGGGTTGGTTTTTGTATATGGTGATAGGTAGGGGTCCAGTTTCATTCTTCTGCATGTGGTTAGCCAGTTTTCCCTGCACCATTTGCTAAACGTGGTTTTCTTTCCCCAGTGATTGTTTTTGTCAGCTTTGTCAAGGGCGTGTTGGTGGAAGTTCTGGGGTTTGTTTCTGAAACCTCTGTCCTGTTCCATTGGTCTACGTGTCTATTTTTGTGCCAGAACCATGCTGTCCTGGTTAACGTAACTTTGCAGTAAAGTTTGAAGTGTGGGAGCGTGATACCTCAGGCTTTGTTCCTTTTGCTGAGGATTGCTTTAACTATTTCGGCTCTTTTTCCTTCCATATGAATTTGTGTATTGTCTTTTCTAGGTCTGTGTATAATGATGCTGGCAATTTGATACAGATTGCATTAAATCTGTAGATTGCCTTGAATAGAATGGACATCTTGATGATACTGATTCTTCCAATCCATGAGCATGGGATGTTCTTTCATTTGTTTGTGTTGTCCTTGATTTCTATGAGCAATATATTTTGTAAATTTATTGTTTAAAGATGTGGGGTACAATTCAGATTCAGGTATATAAAGGTTCATTACACAGGTATCCTTGATGATAAGGTGTGCCCCTCCACCCCCGGCAGTTTCCAACTACAGCCAATCCCACCTTCCTCCACCCTTGGCAGTTTCCAACTGCTGCCAATCCATTTCTTACAGTATTGTGATAATTGTTCAAGGTCCACTTATGCGTGAGAACATGTGGAACTCAGTTCTTTATTTCTGTGTCAGATCAGTCAGTATTGTAGACTCTAAGTCCATCCAAGTTGCTGTGAAGTTCATAATTTTGTCCTTTATGACTACGAAATATTCCATCATGTATATGTACCACATTTGAAAAATCCAGTCCTCTTTTGATGGGCAGCATGGTTTGTTCCATGTTTTTACTATTGTGAATAATGCTGCAACAAGCACGCGTGTGCAGGTATCTTTTTCATAGTGATTTGAGTTCCTCTGGGTATATTCCCAGTAGGGAGATTGCAGCATTGTATGGAAGGTTGATTTTTAGATCTTTTAGGAATTTCCAAACTGTTTTCCACAAAGGTTGTACTAGTTTGCACTCCCACCAACAGTGCAGAATGTAGAAGTGTTCCCTTTTCCCCGCATCCTCTCCAGCATCTGTTGCTTTTTGAAATTTTGATGGTGGCCATCCTGACTGGAGTTAGGTGGTATCTCTCTGTGCTTTTAATGTGCCCTTCTTTGATGACTAGTGAGATTGAGCATTTTTTCATGTATCTGTTGGCTGCTTGTATGTCTTCTTTTGAAAAGTGTCTGTTTGTGTCTTTTGCCTACGTTGTAATGGGGCTGTTTGTTTTTTTCTTTTCGGCAAGATTGAGTTCCTTGTAGGTCTTAGATGTTAGGCCTTTGTCATATATACAGTTGGCAAATAGGTTTTTCCCATTCTATGGGCTGTCTCCTCACTCTCTTGATGGTTTCTTTGGCTTGGCAGAAGCTTTTTAGTTTGATGAGGTCCCACTTGTCTATCTTATCGCTTATGGCATGGGCACTTGGGATTTTGACCGAGAATTGGTTGCCAGTCCCAATTTCCCTAAAGGCGTCTCCTGTATTTTTTAAGGTTCTTACAGTTTGAGGTAGTACGTTTAGGTCTTTGATTCATTTAGAGTTGATTTTTGTGTATTGTGATAGTTGGGGTCCTGTTCCAATCTTTTGCATGTGGTCATCCAGTTTTCTCAGTGCCATTTATGAATAAGTTCTCCTCTCCCCAGTGGTTGTTGGTGGAGGCTTTGCGAAGATAAGTTGGCTGAGAAATTGAGGTTTTGCTTCAGAATCTCTATCCTGTTCCATTGGTTTATATGACTATTCTTGTACCAATATCAGTGTGATACCGCCTGTCTTTTTTTTTTTTTTTTTCCCCCTGAGGATTGTTTCGGCTATTTGTGGTCGTTTATGTTTCCAGATGAATTCCTGTATTGCTGTTTCCAGGTCTGAGAAGAATGGGGCTGATAATTTAATGGGTATTGCATTAAATCTGGAAATTGAGCAACGTTTTGTAGTTCTCACTGTAAAGGTCTTTCATCTATTTGGTAAGATGGATGCCGAGGTATTTCTTTTGTGTGAGGCTATTGTGAATTGAATTGCATTTTGAATTTGATTCTCAACCTGCTTGTCATTGGTGTATAGAAATGCCACTTTCTTGTGCATGAATTTTGGATCTTGAGTCTTTCCCAAAGTATGTATCAGTGTGAGGAGGTTTTTGACAGAATCTCTAGGGTTTTCTAGGTATACCATCTTATCATCTGCAAAGAAGGATAATTTAACTTTTTCTGTTCCTGTTTGGATACCCTTGGTTTCTTTCTCCCACCTGAGTGCTCCGGCTAAGACTTAGAGTACTATGAAGCCTACCTGGCAATGAAGCCCGCCTGGTCGTTGTCGATAAGCCTTGAAATATGCTGTTGGATGCCATTTGAAAGAATCTTGTTGAGAATTTTTGCCTCTATGCTCATCAGGGAAATTGGCCTGAAGTTTTCTTTCCTTGTGATGTCTTTGCCATTTGGGGGTATCAGGTTGATACTGGCTTCATGGGAAGAGCTAAGGAGAATTCCTTTCTTCTTGATTGCTTGAAATACTTTCAATAAGATTGGTATCAGCTCATTGTGCATCTTGTAGAATTCAACTAACAAACCACTGGGTCCAAGAGCATGGCGTATCTTTCCACTTCTTTGTATTCTCTTCATTTTCTTTCACCAATGTCTTTCAGCTTTTGTTGTAGGGCTTTTTCTCCTCCTTGGTTCACTTCATTTCTGGATATTTTATGTTTGCAGATATTGTAAATGGGATTGCTTTGTTGATTTCTTTTTCAGCTAGTTCATTTGTAGTTTAAAATAACACTGCTGATTTTTGTATGTTGATTTTGTATCTTGCAACTTTACTGAATTTGTGTGTCAGTTCTCAGAGTTTTTCATAGAGTGTAAGTTTTTTGTTTGTCTGTATAGAAGATCATATTGTCTTTAAAACAGGATAATTAGACTACCTGTTTTTTGAATGTGGGTGCCTTTTATTTCTCTTTCTTGCCTATTGCTCTGGCTGGAACTTCCAGTAGTATGCTGAATAAGAGTGGTGAAAGTGGGCATCCTTGTCTTGTTCCAGTTCTTAGAGGAAAGACTTTCAGCTTTTCCTTATTCCGTACAAGGTTAGCTAGGGTTTTGTGCCTTTATTATGCTGAAGTATGTTTCTTCTTCGCATAATTTGTTGAGAGTTTTTTTTTTTTTTAATCATGAAGGGATGCTGACTTTTACCAAATGCTTTTTCGTCTCTTTTTACAGTTTTTGACTAGAATAATTTTTTGGATTTTTTTGTTTGTTTGTTTGTTTTTTAAATTGTGATCTCACCATCTCCCAGGCTGGAGTGCAGTGGCATGTTCATGGCTACCACAACCTGGGCCTGCAGGGTTCAGGCAATACTTTTGCCTCAGCCTTCCAAGTAGTTGAAACTACAGGCATGCACCATCATACCTAGCTAATTATTTAAATTTTATGGTAGAGACGAGATCTCACCAAGTTGCCTGGGCTGTTCCTGGAACCCTGGGCTCAGGCAATCCTGTCTCTTCTGCCTCCCAAAGTGCTGGGATTACAGGCATGAGCCACCACGCCAGGCTGTTAAAGTCTATTTTATATAATATAAACGTAGTGACTCCTGCAGGCTTTTGATTTCTGTTCACATGGAACATCTTTTTCCTTCCTTTAACTTTAAGTCTATATATGTCTTTACCGGTAAAGTGAGTTTTTTGTATGCAGCAAATAGTTGAGTCGTTTTTTAAAAATCCATTCAGCTAGTCTATAACTTTCGAGTGTGGAATTTAACCAATTTACATTCAAGGTTATTATGAACATGTGAAACTCTGTGTCTGTCATTTTGTTCGTTGTTTTCTGGGTGTTTGTACATCCTTTATTCCCTTCTTCCTCTCTGTTTATCACTGCAGTTTGATGGTTTTCTTTAGTGGTAACTTCTGACTCCTTCTTTTTTTATTTGTATAACTGCTTTACCAGTGAGATTTCTACTTTTGTGTGCCTTCATGATGGTAAATATCATCCTTTCACTTCCAGATGTAGGACTTCCTTAAGCATTTATTATATTTATTAGTCATTTATCTATTGATGATGAATTCCCCTAGTTTTTGCTTGTCTGGGAGCAACTTTGTTTCTCCTTCATTTTAAAAGGCTAGGTCAGGCTCGGTGGCTCAGCCTGTAATCCCAGCACTTTGGGAGGCCGAGGTGAGTGGATTGCCCGAGCCTGCGGGTTCGAGACCAGCCCAGGCAACTTGGCGAGACCTCGTCTCTACAATAAAATAAAAATTAGCCGGGCGTGGTAGCGCGCGCCTGTTGTTCCAGCTACTTGGAAGACTGAGGCGGAAGGATCGCTGGAACCCAGCGGGTTATCGCTGGGGTGGCCATGAGTGTACCACTGCCCTCCAGCCAGGGCGATGGAGTGAGACTCCACCTCCCCCCAAAATAAAAAATAAATAAAAATAAAAAAAATAAAAGGATAGGTATGCTTTTGAATATATTATTCCATTCTCTCCCTGCTTGAGAGATTTCTGCTGAGAAATTCATTGCAATTCTGCTGGGGATTCCCTTATATTTGACTAGACACTTTTCTCTCGCTCTTCGTATAATTCTCTCGTTGTCTTTGATATTTACCATTTTGACTATAATATACGTTAGGGAAAAATCTTTTGGGGTTGAATCTATTTGGGTATGTCTAAGCTTCCTATATCTGGATGTCTATACCTCTCACAAGACTTAGGGCGTTTCAGCTGTTATTTTGTTAAATATGTCTCTACGCCTTTGCCTATCTATTCTGCTTCTGGAATCCCCCAAATTCAAATGTCTGGTTGCTTTATCTTCATTCTATTTTATTCTTCATTCCTTTTTGGGTTTTTGTGACTGAGTGGGTTATTTCAAAACCCTGTCTTTAAGTTCTGAAATTCTTTCCTCTGCTTGACTTATTCTATTATTGAAGCTCTAGATTTTATGCTTTTATTGCATTAACAGAGATCTTCATTTTTAGGATTTCTGTTGTTGTTTTGCTGGCTTTTTGTTTTGTTTTATTTGTTTTTTTAGAAAGCAGGATTAACTGAGAGGACAGAAGAGCTCCACAGTGGGAGGGGACCCAAGGGGGTTGTCCTGTTTGTTTGTTTTTATGACATCTATCTCTGTTGAATTTTTCACTTAGATCATGAGTTGTTTTCCTGATTTCTTTGGACTATTTATCTGCGTTCTTTTGTATCTCACCAAGTTTCTTCAATATCACTTTAAATGCTTTTTCAGATATTTCACAGACTTTCTTTTCATTGAAGCCTGTTACTGGAGAATTATTGTGTTCCTTTGGAGGTGTCATATTTCTCTGTTTCTTCATTTTGGGGGTGCCTTTACACGGATATGTGTGCATCTGGTGTAACAGTCACTTCTCCTAATTGTATGAATTGGCTTTCATAGGGACATACTTTTTCTATAGATATAGCTATGGTGTTGGTTGGGTAGGGCACTTTGATTTGATTTTAGGTGGGCACAGTAGCGTTGTCTCCATGTGATTTATTTGCCTGTAATCAGCATCAGTGGCGTCTTATTTCCTCAGTGTGTTAGACTGCAGTTAGTGGCGCCTGTGGCAAGGCTCTGCTGCTGACAGGACTACCTAACAGCTGTTTCTTGGGTAGCACACATAGTTGCCATCACAGGCAGGTCTGGGTGGGCCACTCCCCGGTCCTCCAGGTGGCTTGCTTGAGTGATAGCAATGGCAGCAATGGGCCAGGGAGGCAGGTGAGTCCTCAGGTCCCTTGGCAGTATGCATGACATTGGTGATGGCAGTAGAGGTGGTGAGCCAATCCTGAGGCCCTCACACAGTACGCGTAGGGCACCAGCAGTGGTAGCAGCTGACTGAGCAACCCAGTTTTCAGGCCCCCGGGTGGCACATGCAGATGGATACCGGTGGCGGCGGCTTTAGGCTGGGCAGTCTGGTCCCTAGGTCTCCGGGGCCCCAGGAAGTGTGTGCAGGCACCATACAATGGATGGAGTGAACCAGTTTCAAGACCCAGGAGATTGTGTGGATACCAGCAGTGGCAGCAGTGGGCAGTGCAAGCCTGGCCTTGGGCTCCTGGATGGTACACATGAGTGGTAGCACACAGAGTGGGCTTGTTATCAAGCCCCCTGATGGTGCATGTGGCGTGGCAGTGGCGGACAGGCAGATTGTTATTCATGTCCCCAAACAGCACGCTTGGGCATCGGCGGGGGTGACAGGGAGCAGGGAAAAACTATCCTCAGGCCCATGAATGGCGCACATGAGTAGGCCTGTCCTCATGTCCCATCATGACGCCAAGCGGGCCGGTCCTCAGGCTTCCTGAAGGCTCACGCAGGTCTGCAGCAGCCCTGGTGCTGGAGGAGGCAGGGTTGCTGTCAGTGGCAGCGGCCTCAGGCAAGTGACTCTTGACCTCTGGGGAGCTTGTGCTTTGGCTTCTTTTTTCTTGGGGGAAGCTTTCTTTTTAATTTTAAAGATGTGGGGTACAATTCAGGATTAGGTGCACAAGTAAAGTTTGGGCCTCCCTTTGGTCCCCACTTCCCTGGTTTGCGATCGCGTGCCCTTGTTCATGCTGTGTGCCCGCCCCCACCCCCAGTAGCATCCTGCAGGAAGCTTAACATAATTTACTTTGAGAGAGAGAAATCAGGTCAGTATTTTGAGGGGATGGGAAGGGGGTGGCGAAGGGCTCTAAAGGGGAAGATTACAAAGGGGCCTGTGGAAACTTGGTGATGAAGGATATGATGATTTTATTGATTGTGGTGACAGTTTCACAAGGATATACACATGTCAAAATGTATCAAAGTGTATGCCTTAAACATGTGTCGTTTCTTGTATGCCCGTTACACCTCAAACACCGTTGTAAAACAACACCAGGGAGATATGATATTTCAACCATCGGATTGCTCATTTGTAACATGCTTGACAATGCTTAAGGCAGGTGTAGATGTGGTGAAACAGTCACTCTCCATTCACCGCTGGTGATATCATTCTGAAAAGACAGCCATTCAGGGAAGTCAGGCTGGGTCCGTGCATCAAAGCTAAAATGTGAAAACCCATCTGAATCAGAAATTCCATAACTGGAAATATTTTGTAACTAAGTAAATGGACAAGTCTACAAACGTGTACAGGATGGCGACAACAGCACTGCTTCTACGAGTGAGTGAAGACATATTCAGCAATAAGGTGCGGTGGAGTAAAAGATGGCGCAGCTATACAGTCAGTGTAATGTTATAGACTAAACACTCTATGTGTGCCTCAAGATCCTCAGGTCACACGTATGAAGGGGGCTAGAACTTAGCACTTAAAGAGAATAGTTGACAATCATCAAAACCCTATTAATTGCCTATGTTTATTTTGGCTTCCAGGTCCTCAAGTATGCTGTTCCATTTGTGGGGAAGGCTTTCCCTCGCTCTTCTCCTGCCTAACTCCACCAAACGTTCGGGTCTCCAGCTAAAATTCACTTATGTACTCAGGTATACCTTCCCTGACCACTAAAAATTAGGCTGGTTTCCGCCGCTTCGTTCCTGTATGCCTCATCCAGGATTCGCTTAACCAAAGGCCGCACCTGTTGCGATCAGCTTTGTAAATGCCCTGTCTCTACCAACGGACTGCGACCTCACCCTTAAAATACGGCGAGTGAACCAGTGCCTAGCATGTAAGAGAGGTTCAGTAAATTTGATTCTTAAGTGAATAAAATGTGTGGCACATAATAGGCGTTCAATTCATGGTAGCCATTGTTATTGCTACTACCATTTTATTCTGGAAATTTCTTTTTATGGCTAAGGAGAGATGGGTGGTGTTGCACAGTTTTACACATGGAGCAAGGAGAAAGGGAGGCCTATGGAAGATGGTGTAGTGAGTGAAGGGTCCGGTAGTGGCGTGCAGATCTTCTGCCCAACATCCCAGTCTTTTCCTCCATGGAGCCATGGTTTTGGCTGTTTCCTCGGGTGTTTCTCTTCCTGCAGGAGAGCGTGCAGGCGATTCTCCTCCGTTAACCTAAAGAGTAAGAGAATTGCACAGAAAGTATGCATTGTAATGTGGAATGTACACGGGTTATTTCTGACAGAACAGGATGTCTGCCAGAGTTTGAAATTAAATTCTATGAAGCCAATCAGATGATTATGCCGATAGATTTTTTTCTTCACCGTGGGAATATTGTCTGGGAAAATTCTGAAATGTGTATCGGAAATTTGAATGACCTTGTTTTTCTCTCTTATTTTTCCGCATTGTCAACAGTGATCACATAGTTAATATTGCATTGCAGAAGGGAAAAAAGAAGAAAACAATAAAACTCCCAAATCTTCGCAAAACCTGTGGGGGAAGGGGAAGGGAGCACGCTCAGCTCTTTGTTCCTCGAAGGACAGTTTCAGGACCTAACTTCTGGCTCCAAGCTCAGACTCCTTTCCGGATATTCCTCATCACCGTGGTTGCCACCTTGATTTTCTTCAGTAACTCACTTTTCGGCTGTTGAGCCTTCATCTGCTTAGAAGCACTCCTCTCAGATTCCAGAACCGTGAAAAAATAAATTCCTGTTCTTCAAGCCTCCTAGTCTATGGTCTTTTGGGCTGGCTGCCCAAGCAGACTAAGGTAATGTCGAGGGAGAGGAGGGGGGCAGTACCTAAAAATCGGAATCATGATTCAGAAACACCTCATATCCACGGGCCTGAACCAGGGAATTTTTCACTACTAGAAACAAACTTAAAGACTCTACTCACTTGAGTACAGTGTAGCACTATAATATCGCCTTATGAAACTAGAAAAGACACTTGAAATTTTTCAGGGTTTTCAAAGTCCTAAATGATGTTCGGCACGGCATCTTACTGGGTGATTGCTGCTTGAATAATGAAAGAATAGTGACTCTCTTTTAAATATGAAATATAAAAATGGCTTTTACATTGATTTTATTATTTTAATTGCTCTTTTTAGTGTCTTAAGATGCTTTCTAAGTGTCGTGGGCTCTAATTTTCTTCCTAAGTCCCAATGTCTCACACTTGCTTATCTCTGTATTGTTTCACCCTATGCATTCTCTCTAGGTGATCTCTTCCTTCTTTGATTTTTCATGTATGTGTTGGTGATTCCTGAATCACCGACTCTAGTCTGCATATGTCTCCAGAAATCCCAGACGCTTCTCTTTGCCTAGCGGCCTGCCTAAAGGGCTTCTTCACTTAGATGTCCCAGGGTACTTCAAATGAAGCGAGTCCAGAACTGTACTTATTACAGATCCCCTTTGGAGGGTCCCTTCCTTTGGAAAATGCCCAGTGGCGGGATTGCTGCATCGTGTGGTAGTTCTAGTTGTAGTTTTCTGAGGGAGCTCCATGTTATTCTCCACAGTGGCTGCACTGGTTTACATTTTCACACAGTGTCTGAGTTCCCTTTTCTCCACATCCTCACCGACATTTATTTTTTGTCTTTGTGATAATAGCCATCCTAACTTGGTGAGATGGTGGAACCTCGCTGTGGGTTTGTTTATTTATGTATTTATTTAGTCATCCATTCAGTCATTCATTCATGTAAAGACCAGCCTGTTGCCCAGACTGGTCTTGGACTCCTGAGCTCAAGCGATCCTCCCACCTCAGCCTCCCTAGTAGCTCAGACTACAGGCGAGCTCTCTGACACTCAGCTCTCATTGTGGTTTTAATTTTCATTTTCCTGATGATTGATGATGTTGAACATTTTTTCATGTACCTCCTGGCCATTTGCATGGCTTCTTTCGAAAAATGTCTATTCATGTCTTTTGCCTGATTCTTATTCAGATTACTTGTTTTCCTACTGTTGAATTTTTTGAGTTGGATATTTACTTGGATATTAACCCCTTATCAGATGTATGGCTTGCAAATACATTCTCTCATTCTTCAGGTTGCCTTGCCACTCTGTTGATTGCTTCCTTGCTGTGCAGAAGCTGTTTGGTTTGATGTAATCCCATTTGCTGAGTTTTGCTTTCGTTGCTTGTGCTTTGGAGATCTCATTCATAGAATCTTTCACAGGCCAGCATCCAAAAGCGTTTCCCCTATATTTTCAAGAAATCCTCCCTTAAGCAATCCTCTTGCCTCTGTCCCCGAAAGCGCTAGGATTACAGGCGTGAGCTACTGCGCCAGGCTTCCCTGTGTTTTCCTCTACTAACTCGTTTCAGGTTTACATTTAGGTCTTGGATCCACTTTTTGTTGACTTTTGTATAGAATGAGAAGTGGGAATCTAGTTTTATTTTTCTGCATATGAAAATTCAGTTTCCCAGCACCATTTATTGAAGAGATTGTCCTTGCCCCACCGAGTGTTTTTGCCACCTTTGTCAAAAGTCAGTTGAGTGTAGATATGGAATTAATTGCTGGGTCCCCTATTTTCTTCCACTGGTCTGTGTGGCTGTGTTTATGCCAGTCCCATGCTGTTTGGGTGACTACAGCTTTCTTTGTGCTATATTTTGAAGTCTGGTAATATGACGCCTCTCACTTTGCTCTCTTGGGTTAGGATTGCTTTGGCGACTCGGGGTCTTTTGTCGCTTTATATGCATTTTAGGATCTTTGTTTTTTTCTATTTCTGTGAAGAATGTCACTGGTATTTTGTTAGGGATCGCACTGAATCTGTACATTGCTTTGGGTAGCAGTATTTGCTAGTGCTACACTAGCAAAGAACAATCCAAAAAGTAATGAAGAAAACAATTTCAGCCGCAATAGATCAAAAAAAAAAAAAACCACAAAGAAATTAATTTAGCCAAGGAAGTGCAAGAGCTGTACACGAAAATGATAAAACGTTATTGAAAAAATCAGACATGACAAACAAGTGGAAAGATGTCCTGTGTTCATAGATTGGAAGACTTTATATTGTTAGAATGCCAATATTGCCCAAATTGACCTACACATAGAGTGCAATCCCTAACAACATTCTAACTGCAGGTTTTGCAGAGATTCACAAGCTTGTCCTGACATTCATGTGGAAATTTAGTGACCCAATATGGAGCAAATGCTCTTGAAAAAGAAAAAGAAATTGGAGGGCTCACACTTTTCGGTTTCAAAACTTATTACAAGTTGGAGTAATCAAGACAGTGTGGCACTTACAGGAGGGTGGACCTCGAAATCAGTGAAATAGAACTGAGGGGTCAGAAATAAACCCAGACATATATGGTTAATTAATTTCGGACAAGGATGCCAAGACAATTGAATGGGAAAAGAAGAGTATTTTCAGCAAAATTGGGACAACTGGCTGTCCACATGCAAAAGATTGACTTTGAACCCCTACCTCATAGCACAGACTAAAATGAAATAAAAATGCGTCACAATGGAAGTGTAAGAGCAAAAACTATAAAAGTCCTATAAGAGAGCACAGAAGAAGATCTTTGTGTTAAGCAATAGATTGCTAGATGTGACACAGAAAGAAAAAGCAATAAATGAAAAACACTTCGATAAAACTAACTTCATCAATATAAAGTGCATTCAAGGACACCATAAGAAAGTGGAAGAAAATAGTCCAGAGAATGAGAGAAAATGTGTATGTGATAAGGACCTGGTATCCAGAATGCATAAAAAAACTCTTACAACCTAACACTGGAGAAATAACCCGGTCATAAATGAAGTATTCATTTGGATAGGAATTTCTGTGAAGAAGATATACAAATGGACGTAGAGCACAAGAAAATATGCTCAAAAATATTAGTCATTAGAGAAATAAAAATGGAAACCACAATGAAGTAGCACTTCACACCTGTTAGTATTGACATAATGTTTACAAATAGCAAGTTGCACGACGCTTTTGGGGTTGTGCACCCCGAGTGTGACCTCGCTGACCTGTTCATAAGATGACATCCCAGGGATTGAGGTTGCTCATGTTTGAGGGGTTCATTGTGTCTCAGGGTGTAAACTCTAAAGTGTGTAGAGATTTGTGTACCACACCCTGAAGTCCTTTAGGTTTTTGTTGCATGTCACATTGTGCCTGAGGTCTCTGTGTTCCCTCTCCCAATCTTCTCAGCTTTTTAATGTGTCTGCATTCCAGGGGAGGGGAGGTGTGTGCAGGAGACACTCTGTTTTAGTTTTGTTTGATTGTTTTGTGTTGGTTTTTGAGTAATCTAGACACAGATTTTTCTCAATAAAAAATATTTATAAAAATTATATTTTCAGAGAGAGCAGATTAGGGCAGATAGGTCTGTTACTTTTTCCCCCCTTATTTTAAAGATGTGGGGCACAATTCAGGGTGATTTATACCAATGTTCATTATGCAGGTACCCATGTTGACGAGGTGTGCCCCTCCCTACCTGGTAGACTCCCTCAACTGCCAATGCCACACCCTCCACCCCTGGCAGTTTCCCAATACTGCCAATCCCTTTCTTATAGTATTAGATAATTCTTCAAGGTCCCCTTATGGGTGAGAACAAGTGGGACTTTGTTTTCCTGCTACAGGAAGCACTGTGATTCTCCAGTTTACAGTGAAGAGATCAGAAGAACACGGAGAACATGGGAGGAGCCAGATTTCCACCGTCCGCCTCTCGGGCTCCAAATCACCATTGGAGTCTGATCAACTCCAGCGCTGTGTTGCAGCCACTCAAAACACTCCCTCCAGGATCCGTTTGCCTCTAAATTCTGGTGATCTGTTAAATCGAGTGAGGCTGATAGAGACATATGTGGGGGTCGGGTGGAATGCAAAAGTCTATCTGATATGGCCGCGTGCCTCCTTGAGGAAGCCCTAGGAGTGAGAGCCCTGCTGGGCTTCAGTTCTGAGGCAAACCCTTCTCACCAAGGGACTCCAGACCTGGTGGCTTCAGGGCAGCTCCCCTTGGGGCAGACACTGAGGCCCTAGAGCCTCTCAAGGTGGCTCTGCTCTGCCGGGGCCAGCGTTCCACAGGTGGACACGGTGCTGGAACAATGCTGACTATCCCATCATGGAATTACATCTGCATCTCAGCAAGGGGAACGGGAACACAGTACGCCACAGGGAATGGAAAGAGGCCTGGCTTGGTAGTCTGACGGAAGCGGGATGTGATCCCCAGGTCTAGCCTTTTCTGCAGGAGTGACCTCACCCCCTTCGGTTTGGTTCCTCGTCTGTAGATAGGGGGTTTGAGGCTTACCTCTCTGAGTCCTTAGGAAATGAACACTGTACATGTGTGGCACTCAGGTGGTCCTCAATAGCCAGGCTCAAGGAAGGCCCACTGAGGACACGCAGGAGTCGCATGAAGGCCTTGCAGACCCGCTTGGGGGATCCCTTTGGGGAAAAGGCAGCTGATGCTTGCCTCCCTGTCGGTATACTTACTTCTGCCGTGAGAGGAAACGTGGACTGTAACCTCCACTGAACATACAGTGAACAATGATCTCACCTAAACAAAGTCTGCAGGAGGGGAATCCAAGGCCTGTTTAATTCACTGTGCCGATGGTACCATAAAGTGCCCGATTCTTTGCAAGTTTCCGCTTCTGCCTCTTCCCCGTGAGGCAGGTTCTCAGCCTAGACCCCTTCACAGAACGAAAACCGCGACCGTTTGGCCGATGCCAAACTCCACAAACACAATGGGTACATGTCGGTGAAGGGGAGGGAGATCTATGTGTGTGCTGGTATTATTTTTAAAATTTAATTTTTATTGTATATATTTAAGGTATACGGCATGATGTCTTGTTTTCTATATACACTGTGAATGATTACTACAGTAAGCAATTCAACCTCTCACCTTCCATGGTTTCAGATGACACTTTTGACTAATTGTTCCATTTATGGATTTTTTTTTTGAGTCAGGATCTCACTATGTTGCCCAAACTGGAGTGCAGTGGCATGATCACACCTCACAGCAGCCACGAATTCCTGGGCTGAAGGGATCCACCCTCTTCAGCCTCATTGAAACTTGACCATTTGGTTTTTAGTTGGTCAGAGAAAATCAAAGTTCACAAATTAGAGTCACTATTTGAGCACTTCTGAGGGCCCTACACTGAAAACTAGAATTAAGAGGAGGTAGAAGTAAGTACAATTGGGTAGTGGCAGTGTCCTTTCTGAGAAAGAACAATAAAGATGAAATCAAGGATCAGTATTATGACAGCTCTCATTCTTCAAACAAAAGTGAAGAACCACAATTCCCACGCAAGGTGCGTGAAAGAGAGAGAAGCGAGGAGAGGAGAGGAGAGAGAGATACCTCCCTTTCCCCACTTAAGGTATCTCCTTGAAGGAAGCCCAGCGGGATGGAAGACACAGGAGTCAGTTCAGTAGTTGTCCTAATTGACTTACCAAAAGCTACTTCCTGATCAGGGCCCCCAGCCTGTCCTTCACCGCCCTATACTACTTCCCACACAGAACTGCTGAATTTTATCAAGTTAGTCAGAACTGAAATCATGCATACAGATTGCGGTCCAAACCACAGAGTCGTCATTCCCCTGGCTTAACCGACATAACTTTATGAACACAGGAATCTTTTGCCTAGGAAAATTAAAGTTGCAAAAAAACTTTCTTGTTCATGCCAGCAACTGCCTGGAAGACCCAGCAACTGCTCAATAAAAAGTGTCAGATGAGGCGCGGCACAATGGCTCACGCCAGTAATCTCTGCAGTTTGAGAGGCCGAGGTGGGAGGATTGCTTGATCCCAGGAGTTCAAGATCAGCCTGGGCAACATCTCAAGACCTCGTCTCCATAGAGAAAGAAAAAATTAGCCGTGGGTGGTGGCACCCGCCTGGAGACCCAGCTTTTGAGGAGGCTTGGGCAGATGGATCTCCTGAGCCAAAGATGTAGAGGCTGCAGTGAGCTGTGATCGTGCCGCCGTAATCCAGCCTGGAAAATAAGAGTGAGACCCAAACTAAAGAAAAAAAAGGGTCAAATGACATTTTCCAGCCCAAGACACTTTGGACCCCGCATCTAGAAATGCTTGCCTCGCTATGTCCACCAGTCCTAAAACATACTGTGATCCCCACCCAATTCTAACCATACCGCCCCCCACCTTGGAAGACCCGTTTTACATCAGATTCCAAAATCAGAAGCAAGATCTTTAAAGGCCTTCCACATCTGACAGGCGAGTGCCTCTGTCAAGGAGGTGCTCTCCCTTAGAGTTATCCAATAATGCCAGTGTTGTCTCATGAACAGGTTCATGGTTGACATTTGAGGAGTACGGCATATGGCAAGCACAGCCGCGACAGCGGTACTCCACGTGACAGTAGAGTGAGCCTAGCTCCTAGGACCAACATCTCCGAAAATTTCAGACCCACACACTGAATGGCCACAGGAATATTCAGGAAGATCAGTTACCAGTGCAGAGATTTAAATGCGCCATCACACAACCCAGAAAAAGTCAACAAGGGTAAATGTATTTATTCTATGGCAATAGTCAAGTTCACTGCAAGCCTGACAGAAAACCCAGAACCAGAAAGGAAAATGATTAATCTAGGCACATACAAAATCGATGTTAAAAGTATTAGTAGGCTGGCGTGGCGGCTCGAGCCTGTAACCCCAGCACTTGTTTGGGAGGCCGAGGAGAGAGGATGGCCTGCGCCCAGGAGTTTTAGACCAGCCTGGGCAACATGGCCAGACCGCCTATCCACAATAAATCGAAAACTTTAGCCATGTGTGGTGGTGAGCGCCGGTAGTCCCAGCTACTGGGAAAGCTGAGGCGGAAGGATCCCAGCAGGTCCAGGCTGTGGTAGCCACGGTCGTGCCACTGCACTCCAGCCTGGGCGAGAGTGAGACTCTGACAGAAAGGAAGAAAAACAACAAAAAAGAAAAAGGTAAAATTCTAGTGTCTGTTGCTGCTACGGCCGGTGTTTCGAGACACATCCTCCACTAAGAGTGACACGGGACTCGCCGTCCCCCAAGTTTGGGGAGGCATAAGGTGGTGGGGCAGGTGAAAAGGAAGAAGCTCACAGAAACAAAGAACAGAGTACCCTATGTTCTCACTCCTAAGCGGACCTGGATCAATGATCACAATGGTATAAGAAAGCGATTGGCGGTAGTGGGAAATGTCAGGGGAGCGCGGGTGGGATTGGCAGTTGAGGGAAACTTCGAGGGGAGGGAGGGGCATGCCCATCAGCACGGGCACCTGCACAATCAAAGTTTGTGTACCTAACCCTGAATTGTACCCCCCATCTCTACAATAAAAAAGAAAAAGAAAAAAGAAAAGAAAGGAAAAAGGTTTCTGGAAGCTCTTTCCTTAGTCCCGGGAAGATGCAGTGGGGAGAATCCGGCAGGGCGGAAAACCTGAGGCCGCCCTACACGTGGCTGACTCAGCGCATGCGCGCGCGTCGGTTGCTGCGCATGCGCGCGTGGCTTGTCGCGCATGCGCCTGGCTGTGCGCTTTGTGTCGGCGCAGGGCTCGGCCGGGATCCGCGACGTCTTCGTTCTTCCTGCGGTCTTCTTTGTTTCTCGCCACTGAGGCAAAGCCAGTAGGTCTCCCATCAGTCCCCCGGGAAGTTTAGGTGTGGTGTGAGTGTGCCGGGGAGAAGGCGCGCTGCGGGTTGTGTCAGGCAGGAGTTCTAGACCAGCCTTGTGTGGCCCCCGAGAAGGGGGGGCGTCGAGGCCGTCGTCGTCCTTTCCCTGCAGACGCCGTCGCCGTGTCCTTGCCCTTGTGGCGAGGCCTGGCGGGACCAGGGAGGAAGGTGGGCCGCGGAGAGGAGGGCCCCGCTGAGAGGGGGCGAGTGCAGGGGTGCCCTCGGAGGTGACTGAGCCCCGGAGCCACCGGGATCCCCCGCCAGAGGACAGGTGCCCGAGGTGCCACTGGGGCTTCCCAGCGGGCGGGGAGGAAGGGGCCGGAAACGGAGAGTGCTGGGGGTGGTGACCGCGTGCCCAGGGCTCTAGAGCGCTCCGCAGCGGTGCCGAGTGACGGGCGCGCCCATCGCTCTGGACTGTCGCCCCCCACCCCGCACCCCGCCTGCCCGCGGTGGACGGTTCAGAAACGGCCTCGGACGTCACGGGGTTGGCCGTGCGGTCCAACAATGCTTGATTTTACACGGGAAGGAAGGGGGGCCTCATAGGCGGGAGCGTGACGAAAGCAGCAGTCGCTGCAGTTTTAATTCTCTAGCCCATTTGCCGAAACGTCTGTCCGATGGCGAGCCCAGTGGTGAAACCAGACCTCCCGGACATGCCCTCTGCTGTCTCTTGCCACGAGCCGTGAGAGGACTGCTCTGCTGGCTTGGCCAACGTAAAAGGCTCTGCAAGCCTCCAGAAAGCATACGTTCCCGCTCATGCTTACCCTGGGACTTGTTTTGAAAGTATTTGCCCAATTTAAAAAACTTGCAAGTTAACACGTGGCCATGGAAGTGGCCAAAGGTGACTGACCTCTCAAGTGCATGTTCCAATTGCCAGTATTCTGTTTTCAGTGAGAAACATGAGTTGGCGTGGAAGATCCACCTATAGGCCCAGAAGAAGAAATGTAATCGATGTTTCTCAGCAGACTGAGCCACAGGTTGTGAGTACTTTAACATTTGATGTTTCCTATGAGCAGCAATTTCTTGTTGTGATAGTGTGGTCGGTCTTAAGTGGTATAGAGACGCCGAGAAAGCTCTTAGACCGCTGATGCACACTGATAATGGCGTCTCAGGAAGGAAACATTGATCCCGGGGGATTCCATTCTGGTGTTACCTCCGGGTGATCCTATGTTCACAAAAGTGTGCCGTGACTTTCACCTCATGTTTATTGACAGGGGATTGCACACATCCATCCCAACGTAGCTTAGAATAGCTTCCAGAGCCCTCAGAGGTAACTCTATTCTTACAGTAACCTGACTGTGGGAAGAGGAATTTTATTAAGGATAAGTGTTTCATAGAATAGTGGTGGCGAGATGTCGTTAGGCTGAACGTATGATCAGAAATACCCGTGTCCTCTGTGTGTGTGTTATTGACATGTATTGATAACAGAATCTTTTCTTTGCTCACACACGCGCCTAGGCTCAGCAACCCAGTGATGAACAGCCTTCAGGACAGGAGCCACCACCTGCAAGTCAGGATGTTACACCTGGTCAGGAGAGAGAGGATGCGAAAGCCTCTGAGATTCCAGGTGATGGGAAGGGAAAGAAAGTATGTCTGTTGGGGGAAGGAGAGATACGTGTGTAAAATACATTACAGCATATCCGGTCAAAGGAGAAAGACAATATTAGAAAGGGCTCTCAAGCATTTCCTGAAAGGTGGCTGGAAAAGTGAAAAGTCCACTTTGCTGCTGAATTTAATATAGTTTGTCCATCTAATGGCTCTTCTTGTTTTTTTTTTCAGTGTTTGTATACTTGAAAATACTATCCTTGCTAACTTAGAGGAAACTGCTATATTTTAGCTATGGAAATGGACATTATTTCACTGGTTTAGTTTGCCCTGTTAGAATATTGTATAGTCTTCTCGGCCATTGTGTCCAAGATCTAAGCAACCTTTAGTTACCCGTAGAGTGCCAGGTCCACCTCCCCTATAACACTTCAAATAAAGCTTGTTTGCCCGGGGAGGTTATCCCCATTTTATAAATAAGAAAATGGAAGGTGCTGATTGAGGCTGACCGAAGAACACTTGAATCCTAGAGATAGAATTCATATTCCATTCCAAGATTTTTTTTCTTCCTACTGTCTGTCTTGTAAGAAAAAGTGAATTGTTTTGCTTAAAATGCTTAATGCTCTAATGTGTCTGTGCTTTAAGGTAGCTCAGTACTGGCTCAGGAAAAAATGCAGCTCAGCAGGGCGGGATGCAGACTACAGGAAAGAACTCAATGAATGATAGCCATGGGTGCCTTTGAGTGATTGATTTTTTTATTTTTTATTTTTTACAGTATGTTTGGTAAAAGCTGGGTACTTCAGGATACCGGCACATAGGGAGCTATATTGAGATAACTTTTAAGTGGCTATTTTTTTGTTTTGTTTTTGTTTTGTTTTGTTTTGTTTGAGTTGGAGTCTCACTCTGTCACCCAGACTGGAGTGCAGTGGCTGCTCCCGGCCACTTAAGTGGCTATTGAAAGTTGTTTAAATACTTTTATAATCTGACAACACAAGGTAGTATATGATTATCAGGACCCAGAAGCTATTTCCTCTAACGTTAGCATTTTCAAGCTGAACTTTTATGTTATTTTGGCCATGGAGTATTTTTGCTATTCAACGTTAAGAGCTTTCCAGAATATGACTGACAGTAATGCCGTTAATTACTTTCCACTCAATTTCCCATCCTTTCAGTGTAAGGCACTAATTTTGCTGTCATTTTGGTACTTGCTCTAAATGGAATTCCTTTATGCAGAATTTCTGTAGAGTCTTCGGACCGAAACATAAATTTACTTAACTTTGACAAAATATTTTTCCAGTGACCTCAACGGAGGATGGGCGTCATGACTAATAGGTCTGATTAGAGCTGCAAATACATGGTACTAATTTTTCCAGAAATTACTTTTATGTTATGATTAATATCCTCTCCATGTGGAGATGTTAGACTTCTTAGGTTAGTGATGCTCGCTGCTCTAGTGCACAGTAGTGAAACAGGAAATGCAGGTGTGGTGTGATTTTGATCATTGTTTACAATTTCACAGTACAGGAAAACAAAGGAGTGAAGTACATCTTTGTATCACATCTGTGCATTTTTTCTGGTGTTGGACGTGTTCATGTATACTTTACATACAGTCAAATTGTTCCTTTTTAAAAATGTGTACCGTGTGATGAGTGCTGACAAATGCGTATAGGTGTGTAACTATCACCGCCATGCCTCTCCCACACCCATGGCCACGGGCAACCACTGCACTGATTTCTGTGTCATTCGTTCACCTTTTCCAGGTGTCATACAAACGCAAGCATACAGTATGTAGTCTTTTGTGTTCCGCCTGTTTTGCTTAGCATAAGGCTTTGGAGATTTTCCGTGTTTTTGCACGTATCAGTACTTTGTTCCTTTTTATTGCTGAGTAGTATTTCATTTTTTACTTTTCATCAGTTGATGGTCATTACAACAGCCGATTGTCTCCAGTTTTTTGCAGTTTTGAATAAGACTTCTATTAATACTCATCTAGAGCGTTTTGTGTGGACATATGCTCTCGTTTGTTTTGGGTAAATACCTAGGATGGGTTGGCTGGGTCATACCATAAGTGCACGGATGACTTCACCAGAAACTGCCAAACTGTTTTCTAAAGCAACTCTTCCATTTTACATTCCTACAATGGGTGTATGACATTCAGGTGACTATATACTCACCAGAAATTTTTTAATTATTTTTTAAAATTTCAGAATCATATGGTACATGTGAAGATTTGTTACATAATTATATGGCGTGGAGGTGAGGTTTGCACTTCTGACAGGCCCCCCCCCCAGTGTAAGCATGATACACCATGGGTGGTTTTGTAACCCTTATACTCCTCCCTCTCTCCTTTTCTTCTTTTCGAAGCAATGCCCAGTATTTATTGTTCCCATCATTGTGCCGTTGTGTGCCCAATGTTGAGTGCCCACTTATGAGTGAGAACATGCAGACTTCAGTTTTTCTTTCTGTGATAGCTCACATTGAGTAATGATTTCCAGCTGGATCCCTGTTGCTACAAAAGACGTGATTTTTGTTCTTCTTTATGGCTGTGCAGTATTCCATCATGTCTGTGTGCCACATTTTCTTTATCCAGTACACCTTTGATGGGCATCTGGGTTGTTTCCACGTGTTTGTTATTGTGAATAGTGCTGCAGTAAACATACACGTGCAGGTGTCTTGGTAGAAGAGATTTGTGGTCTATTCCCAAGAGTTTGTCTCCTGGATTAAATAGTACCTCCATTTTGGGTTCTTTCAGAAATCTCCAAAGTACTTACCACAGACGTGGAAGCAGCTTACATTCCCATGAACCATGTACGAGTGTGTTCCCTTTTCTCCACAGCCTGGCCAAACACCTGTTGTTTATACTTTTTCATGCTAGCCATCCTGACCGGTGTGAGATGGTATCTCCTCGTAGTTTTGATTTGCATTTCTCTGATGATTAGTGATGCTGAGCCTTTGTTCATGTGTGTGTTGGCTGCTTGTATGTCTTCCTTTGAGAAGTGTCTGTTCAAGGCCTTTGCCCACGTTTTAACGAGATCATTTGCCTGTCAATTCATTTGAGTTCCCTAGAGTTTCTGGATGTTAGGCTGTTCATGTCCTTTGTCCAGGTTTTAATGGGATTATTTTCCTCTCCATGTCCTTTCACCCCTTTTTAGTGGGGTTATTTTACTGTCAATTCCCTAGAGTTGCTTTTAGATGCTGGATGTTAGGCCTTTGTTGGATGCATTGTTTGCAAATATTCTTTCCAATTATGTGGGTTGTCTCTTTAATCTCTGCATGGTTTCTATTGCTGTGCAGAAGCTTTTTAGCTTGATAAGGTGTCCCCTGTCAATTTTAGTTTTTCCTGCATTTCCTCTGGAAGACTTGGCCATGAATTCGTTGCCTACGCTGATGTCCAGGAGGCCGTTCCTAGGTTTTCTTCTAAGACTTTTTATTTATTGAGTCATGGCCTCACTCTGTCACCCAGGTTGGAACGCAGTGACACGATCATGGCTCTTGGCAACATCGGCCTCAAAGGGGTTTTTTGGTGGAATCTATCGGGTTTTGTAGGTATAGAATTATAGCCTCTGCGAGGAGAGAGAATTTAGCTTTCTCTTTTCCTGTTTGGATACCTTTGTTTTCTTTCTCCTGCCTGATTGCTCTGGCTAGGACTTGTTAAATAGGTGTGGATAGAGTGGACATCCTTATCTCATTCCAGTTCGTCGGGGGAATGTTTCCAGCTTCTGCCTGTGAAGTATGATGTTGGCTACAGGTTTGTCATGAATGGCTCCTATTATTTTGGGAAATGTTCCTTCAGTGCTTAAGTGTATGAGGGTTTTCATCAAGAAGGGGTGTTACATTCCATCAAATGCTTTTTCTGAGTCTGTTGACAGAATCACATGGCTCTTTGGGTTATCCATGTTCATGTGGTGGATTACATTTTTTGATTTGTGTATGTTGGCTAACCTTGCATCCCGTAAATGAAGCCCACTTGGTCACGATTAATGATCCTTGCAGTGTGCTGTCCCATGCGATTGGCAGTATCTTGTTGAGAACTTTGCATCTATATTCTCACGGAAATTGGCCTATAGTTTCTTTGTTGGGTCTTTGCCCTTTTGGGGTGTCAGGATGATATTGACTTCATAGAATGAGTCTATAGGGAGGATTCTTTCCTTCTTGATGGCTTGGAATACTTTCAGTAGGATTGGTATCAACTCTTCCTTGTACATCTGGTAGAACTTATCTGAGGAACCCTCTGGCCCAGGGCTGTTCTTGGCGAGGAGACTTCTTACTACAGAATCAATGTCTTGGCTTGTTACTGGCCTTTTCAGGGTTTCATTTTCTTTCTGTTTCAGTCTTGCGAGGTTGTCTGCTTACAGGAAATTATCTATTTCTTCTAGATCTTCTAGCTTACACACTCACATAGATGTTCATAGTACTCTCTGATAATCTTTTTTATTTCTTCAGGGTGGGTTGTTATATTGTCTTTTTCTTTCCAGATTATTTTTATTTGAATTCTCTTTCTCTCTTTTTGTTGGTCTTGCCAGGTGTCTGTCAATCTTATTTGCCCTTTCAAGGAACCAGCATTTCAAAGAACCACACTTCTTGATAGTGTGTGTGTGTGGTTGGGGTGGGTGGGGGCTGGAGGCAGGGTTTAAATTTTTTACATTTTTTTGTCTCCACTTTTTAAATTTTGATTTTACTTTGATTATTTCTGTTCTCATAGCGTTAGGATTGGATTGTTCTTGTCACTCCGGTTCCTTTAGGTGTGGCGTTAGACTGCTTACTTGAGATCTGTTTTTCTGATGTGTGTGTACCCGCTCAGCATTGTTTTCATGGTATCCCAGATTATTGGTATGCTGTGTTTTTACTTTCATTTGTTTCGAGGAATGCTTTCATTTCTGTCATGATTTGTGTGTGAATCGAAAAGTCATGCAGGAGCCTGTTGTTTAATTTCCATATGTTTGTGTATTTTTGAGGGCTCCTGTTGGTGGTGATATTTTTATTCCGCTGTAGTCTGAGATGCTGCTTGGTATGATTTTGACCTGTTGAAACTTGTTCATGCTTGATTTATGCCTAGTATGTGGCTTACCTCAGAGTATGTTACATGTGCTGATGAAAAGAACATGTATTCTATGGTGGTTGAGTGGAGTGTTCTGTAGACGTCTATTAGATCTAATTGGTCAGATGTAGAGTTTAGGTCCCCGGTTTCTTTGTTAGTATTCTGCCTCGATGATCTGTCTAAAGCCGTTAGTGGGATATTGAATTCTCCCACTGTTACTCTATGGCTGTCTATGTCCTCTCTTAGATTAATTAGCAGTCATGTTATAAATCTAGGTCCTCCTATGTTGAGTGCGTATACATTCAAGGTGAATGTTGCTGATGAATTGAGCCCCTTTTCACTATGTGGTGCCCTTCACTGCCCTTTTAAAGTTTTAATGGTTTAAAGTCTGTTTGCTCTGATACAAGAATACCTACTCCTCCTTTTTTGTGTTTTCTCTTTGCACGGATCATCTTTCTCCCATCCTTTACCTTGACCCTGTGGGAGTCATTTGCAGTGAGATGGATTTCCTGAAGGCAGTAGAAGGATGGATCATATTTCTTCTTCTTCTCTTTTTTTTTTTTTTTTGAGGAGGAATCTCAGTCTGTCACCCAGGCTGGAGTGCAGTGTCACGCTGCTCATGGCCACCACAGCCTCGGCCTGCTGGGCTCAGGTAATCCTCCGCCTCAGCCTTCCAAGTAGCTGGAACTACAGGCACGCGCCACCGTGCCCGACTAATTTTTTGATTTGTTGTAGAGATGAGGTGTCACCAGGTTGCCCGGGCTGATCTCGACCCGTGGGCTCAGGCAATCCTCTCACCTCGGTCTCCCAAACTGCTGGGGTTATAGGAGTGAGCCACCATGCCCGGCCGATCATATTTCTTTATCCAGTTTGCCACGCTGAGCCTTCTGAGTGGCGTTTTCAGTCCGTTTCTGTTTACGTTAACTATTGATATATGGGGGCTTGGTCCTGTCCTATGGTTGTTAAGAAGCTGCTTTGTGTTCTGGACTTTGTGGTTGATCTGTATGGTTTGTAATTGCTGTGCTGACCTATGCTTTTGTGATGGGTGGTACCATTCTTTTGTTTCTGTGTTTAGAAGTTCCTGAAGCATCTTCTGAAGGGCTTGTCTGGAGGTGCATAGTCTCTTAGGGATTGCTCGTCTGGGAAGGACTTTATTTCTCCTTCATTAGTGAAGCTCCGTTTGGCAGAGGAAGAAATTCTTGGCTGGGATGGCTTTTCTTCACGAATGTTAATGAATGGACCCCAGCCCCTATGTTGTGCAAGGTTTCTGCTGAGAGGTCTGCTGCAAGTCTTGTAGGTCTCCCTTGGTAAGTGGCCTGACCCTTCAGGATTTTTTATTTCTTGCTCACCTTGGCAAGTCTGGTAATTTTGTGCCTTGGGGATGGGCTTTTTGTATAATTCCTCACAGGCGGTCTCTGGATTTCTTCTGACTCGGGCGGCTGCCTCTCTAGAGAGGTAGGAGAAGTTTCCTTGGATAACATCTTGAAAGGCTTGTTCCAGGGTCCTCTCATATTCTCCTTCTCTCTCAGGAATGCCAATCAGCTGTAGATTTGATTCCTTGACATCATCCCACACTTCTTGTAGGCTTTGCTCGTTTTTTTCTAATTCTTTTCTGCTTCTTTTTGTCACACTCGGTTAATTCAGTGGTTGAATCCTCAGTCTCTGAGATTCTTTAGTCTGCCTGGTCGATTCTGCGGTGAAGGCATGCTATTGTGTTTTGGAATTCCAGGAGCGAATTCTTCATTTCCAGAAGTTCAGTTTGGTTCTTTCGTGGGATGGCCAGGTCAGCTTTCGCTTCATGGCCTGATTGATTGGAGTGCCCATGTTCTTTTGGGTCACTGTGAGTCTCTTTGCCATCCATAACCTGAATTCTATGTCTGTCATCAGGGACAGATCATTCTGAACAGCATTACTTGGGGTCTGAGAGGAACCTTTGTAGGGGTCGAATCATTTCAACTTTGGGTTTGTCAGAGTTTTTTCGCTGGTTCTTCCTCACCTGTGAGGGCTGGCTCTTTTCTTTTTATTTTTTGGTTGGTTATTTTTTATTTGTTAAAGCCACAATCCTTGGGGCGACACTTTGTTTGGTACGTGATTTTAATTGTTGTATTTGTGTTTCCTTATGGGAGTGTTTGCAGTGTGTGCTGAGTGTGGTCTGTTGGCTTCCTTTAGGGGCCTGCCTTCTTGTTCTCTCCCTGCTCCACAGGCTGCAGGGTCTGAGGTGGCAGAAGCTTAGTTTTCGGCGGGGGTACAGGGTGGGGCCCAGAGGTACCCTTTTGAGGCTGTGACCACAGGGGAACGCTGCTCCACAGCTGTGGTGATCAGGCGGGTGGGGCAGCTGCATGGTACCAGGGGTCCCTGCCTGGTTGGGAGCCATGGGGCGTGTGTCTAGTTGTGGGACCTGTGGGCATAGAGGAACAGTCTGTCCTCCTCTTTCCTACCTGATCTGTGGTTTCAGAGATGGAGGCAGTGGTTCTGGCTAGAAGCTGTGGAGGTGACCTGTGACGTCTGGTCCCCCGTGGAAGCTGTAGAGGTGGCAGTGAGGATGGTGACTTGGGTGGAAACTGGCCGGCAGTGCTTCACCAATGCAACCTGGCAGGGGCAGGGCAAGTCGTTTTCTCCAGTTCAGGCACTTTCCCCTCCTCCCAGGGGCACTGTCCCTTCCCAGGGGCACTGTCCCGCTGGGAGCTCTGGTGCCTCTCTCCCCAGCCTGTACATCACATCAGCAGGGTTGGTGGGGCCCCACAGCTCAAATCTGGTAGAGGTGTTCAGGTGGGCGTAATGGGCTTCTCCCAACGAAGCAAGTCTGCTCCTCTCACATAGGAGCAGAAGGCAGGACATTGCCTTGCCAGGGGGGATCCGGCCTTTCTCCCTCTGTGTGCAAGTGGATGGGGTCGTAGCTGCCATGCTACCTTCAGCTAGAAGTCTCGCTGCTCAGTGACTGAAAAGTAAACTGGCAGTGGCCAGACAGACCGTCTTGGCCTGGGTGCCTGGGGGTCCTGACTTACCAGGAGTCGCAGAGGGACTCTGCCTCCTAGTACGCACCCTGCGTTGTGGGATGGGCAGCGGCAATGATGGTGGCCTCCTGGGGACAAGCCTCGTCTGCAGCCCTGAACTAGGGACAAGACAGGTGCTGGTGCCATTGGAGAAATCTCCCCAAAGTGGGCTCGTCGCCCTAGCAAGGGACTGGAGAGCAGGGAGAGAGGACCATCCGTGGATGAGGAGCAACCCTGCAGAGTGTGCCCCACAGGGTCTCTCCATGGGGAGGTTGGCAGCTGCTGGCCCCAGGACTCATCAGTAACTGGAGTCCTCTGGGCCCCACATGTATCCAATCAGTACCCCTGTCCTGATTCCAGACAGCTTTCTGTGACTGGCCAGTGCGAGAGGAGGTACAGGGGGTGGGCCTGGGTTGTTTCTCACTTCACTAGGATGAAGAGGTTCATGGGAGGTGTGTAATATCTCTCCTGTTCACCCACTGCTTCCTTTGCCAAGGGAACTCTCCCTGTCTCGTTTTGGGGCAGATGCTGCAGGTGTTTAGGACTTGGAGCTGTCCATTCTCTGTGTGTCTCTCCCAGGTGTCTGCCCAATGAACCCTAGCTTGGGTTTCCAGGCAGACTTCTAATGGGCCATGTTCAGTTTCCCTTTCAGACTCTCTTGCTGAGAGAGGCAGGGGTCTGATGTTTTCACTTGGCCATCCTGGTCCTCCAGTCCTGCATCACATTTATTACCATACCAGATTTCACTCTTTTATTTTGTAGCACTGATGAAATTAATATTTTATTTCCTAATTTATATTTTGCATGTCACTGCATAAATTTATTTGCTTTTAACTCTTTTTTAGGGCCTGATCCGGAAGCTGATCCCCAGGAACTGTCTCAACCAGTGTCTGGGGGTACAAGTGGAAATGGATCTGATGTCCAGGAACCGTCTCAGCCAGTGTCTGGGGGTACAAGTGAAAATGGATCTGACATCCAGGGGTAGACTCTAACAAATCTAGAGCCCACTAAAATGCCAGCAGCAAGTATGTTGTCCATTAAGATGCAAAATTACGTATTTTCTGTTTTCTACAATATTGTTATACCTTTGATAATATGGCGGTAGCATTACTGCTGCTTAATAACAGAGTTCAGTTGCAAAGATTCTTTGACGGGAGTTCAGTACCCAAATGAAGACCCGAATGCCAGTTCTTGGATTTTGTGACATTCTCAATTCTTGGGTCTTAAAGAATAATTGCATTTTAAATCCTTGCCACAGCAAAGCCTCAAATGATGGAATAATCAAGTGGCAATAATCCTTCTAGTTTCTAGTTTCTGTGGCTGATGACGTAGGGCTGATGATGTTCACGGTGGGTGGGAGGAGGACGCCTGTGCTAAGCATGCTGCCTGCCACACTGTCCGTCTTCATGAGCTACTATTTCTAACTAAACCGAAGACACTTATATGATAGAATCACCTCTAACCATGTCCTATGTGACGCATTCCAAGCTTCTGCCGTGAGTCATTCATTGATAGACTTTGAAGTTGAAACATTATAAAATAGTATTTCCTGAGTGGTGGACATGAGTATGTTTTACGCATATTTTCTGCATTGCTGAGTGTTAATTTGAAGAGGTTCTGAATTTCAAGGCAGCACTTGATGTTTAGGGAAGAAATTGCCTAGAGGCATTTATTCTGCATTGCTAAACCATTCCGTTAGGCTGTTGACATTCAAAGGTACTTTTCGGACTACTTGTAGGAGCCTCTTGAACAGGAATAAAATGTACTGTTAGGAAGATCACAGCCTAAATGTGTGTGTTACTAGCGCAGATCACATAGTACACAATTAACTAAAATAGTAAAGATAATGAAATTATAAGTAATAATAAAAGAGCAACAGGTTAAACCTAAATGAAATGAACACATGTACATAACGAGTGGAAAAACTGATATTGGAGCCTGAAGTAAAAGGGAGGGTAGAAAGGTGTAAGGATTGAGAGACTACCCATTGGGAACAACATTCAGTATTCTGGCGTTGACTACACCGAAAGCCCAGACCTCACCACTAGGCAATACATGCATGTCAGAAACCTGCACTTGTACCCCCAGAAAAACATAAAAATGTTTCATTTTTAAAATATGGTGATAGCTTAACACTGGTGTTACCATATAATTTATTATGCAGGCAGGAACGTGTTCACATGTAAAATCAGGCATTCCTCATATTAACATCTGGACTATAGGTGACAACTGGGGACACATGGTCACCCTGCTTAGTGAACTACAGATGGAGAAGCTAGATCAAGCAAACATTTTTGCACTTCTGCACAGTAGAGAAAAAACAGGTACACTAATGTCCTTTCTATTCACTTCACTTGTGTTTTTTTCATGTGACATTTACCCTTTCGTCTGTTGACAAGGGATGCCAGACTCTGTAAAATATTTAAGAAGATTTATTCTGAGCCACATGTGAGTGACCTAGGTCCGTGGTACTGTCCTAAAGAAGTCCTGAGAACATGTGCCCAAGGAAGTTTAATTGCAGCTTGGTTGTATACATCTTAGAGAGGGAGAAGTTGTTTGTGTGGTTGCGAGCGCTCGTGCATGCGTGGGTGTGCACGCCCACACACACACATACACACAGCCAAAATCAACACATATAAGGTTTACATTGGTTTGGGCTTGGTAGGTGGGACATCGCCAAGCAGGGGGGCCTGCAGATCATAGGCGGATTCAAAGATGTCCTCACTAGCCACTGGGAGCAAGACTCTGTCGTAAGGACATTTGAGGTTAGTAAAAGCAATGCTGCTTTCAGACGAGGGGGTTTGGTGAAGCCAAAGTTCTTATGCAGATGAAGCCTCTCAACAGTAGGCTTCACAGAGAATAGTGTCTTAAAAGGTGCCCAGAGTGCAAGAGACCCCAGGAAGAGGATTCTATACAGGTGTACAATTTCCTGAGAGAGGGCTTTGCAGGGTCATAACATATTTTTGACTTCCGCCTTTGTCTGTTATGAGATGTTATGCCACAGTCGGGTTGACAAGTAAGCCATATCTTATAGGGTTAGTCAAAACCCATTTGATGACACTTTACGGTTTGTAGGGCATGACTCCCCAAGCCCCCTTAGTTAGGAATTTGGTAAGAGAGGGAAAAAAGGGGTTAGTGTTCAGTCACCATAGCATCTTCTATGAGGAGTATTATTTCAAGCCAAAACATTAACTTAAAAATTTTTTGGAAATTCCTTTTGTTCCTTGGGGTTTTTTTATCTGTTGGTTATTAGATTTTGTGTCAAAGTATACACGATGTTTGCTTTCTACTTAAAACTCCCTGGTAATAGGTCCATTTGATTGAATCTGTTCTCTACTTTGACGGTCCTTTGGTTTCCTGGTACCACTAGAAAGCAGAGTATGTGTGCAAAATCTTGATCACATATATGCTTGAAAGTCGCTCCTCAAAGTCTCTACAGAGGTCTAACTGAATGTAAGCCTAGGGAAACACTTAGGCTTCTGATTGTAGTCCATTTTGTAAAACCAAAACTGTGGTGTCTTTGGTATGCCTTTACTGTCATCGAAACAAAGTTCTGCTTAGTAATATACCCAACTGTTCTGTTTATATTCTAGGTGGAGGGCAACTGCTGGATTAAAGGAAGACAACCTGAAACAATGCAGGCTGTTTTTATATTGGCTGTTGGACTTAAAGAACTCTCAATAAAGTTTTACCGTTTTCTTCAAAGAGGTCGTGCACATCTTTTGTTAAGTGTATTCCCAGATGTTTTATACTTGAAAATTCTATCCCTTTTGAAACGTGATATATTGTGAAGTAGGTATTCTGTCTTTGGCCCTGTTTTCTGCCACGTAACTCCTAAAATCCTTGGAATTTCCACAAAGTGGTGGCTTTTTGTAAACTAGTGAGATGACCGGTGGCTGGCCGCCCCTTGGTAGCACTCATGGGATATTAGAGGGTTGGGACTTTTCAGCCTCATCCCCAGCCTCCTGGGACAGGAGAGGGGCTGAAGGTTCTGTTGATCCCCAATGGCCAGTGGATTAATCAACCGTGCCTACATAATGAAACCTCCATAAAAATGTAAAAGGACGGGTCTCAGAGAGTTTCCCGATAGCTGACCATGTGGAGGTTTCTAGAGGGTGGCATGCCAGGCGTGGGCATTGCAGCTCCCCGCCGTTTCCTCCACACCTTCCGCTCTGCATCCCTTCATCTACGTGCTTTGCAATATCTCGTTTAGTCAATAAACTGGTAAAAGTGAGTGTTGTGGGTGTGCTCTCTCGTATTAGTGGAACCTGAGTCATCGGAACCCCAATATATCGCTGGCAGATGAGAAGCTCAGGTGAAATAACCTGCAGCTTGCAATTGGCTTTGAAAGTAGGGTGCAGGCTTGTGGCACTGAGCCCTCAGCCTGTGCGATCTGACACTACCTCCAGCTAGCTAGAGTTGGAATTGTATTGACATACACCCAGCTGGTGTCCGCCGCAAAAACGATTGCCTACTTGGTGTGTGGGACGAGCTCCCACATATTTGGTCAAAGAAATCCTCCATGTTGATTGTTGTGGGGTAGGAGTGGAGAAAAACCAGTCTGTTTTATCTGTTCAACAGGCATAATGATTTCCCCTTCAGCAAATTTGCTAAATAAGCTTATTCCAAACTTAACCTCACTGATATTCAATGTGTACAGTCATATCATCTATGAATAATAACAGCTTGTCTTTGACTTTGGAAAGAGTATACTTTTAAAAATTGTCCCATTGGGCACATCTGGGGCAGATGCACCCAGAACAGTGTTGGATAGAACCAGCGAGAGGAGTCATTCTTGTCTTATGCATAATAGGACATGGAACATTTTTAACATTTTACCACGTTTACTAAGAATTTTCTGTAGACACATTCCATCAGAATAGGAAGTTCCATTTCCTTCCTAGTTTGCTAAGAATGTCTTGAATATATGTTGACTTTCGTCAAGCACATATAGTGTATCCATGTACATAATCATAGGATTCTTTTTCTTCATCAGTCTGTAATGTGGTGGATCACATCGGTAAGTTGCTACGTTTAAAGCAACCTTTCATTCCTGGAGAAAAATTCAGAAAGGAAAACGTATCCTTCTTGAATACTCTGTGTCTCACTAATTTGTTTAGGAGTTTAATGTGTATCCTCATAAGTGACATCAGCTTAGCTTATACTATTGTTTCATGTGCAGATGTTCCCTGACTTACCATGGGTCATGTCCCACTAAATTCACAAAATGAAAGTTTTGTAGGTCAAAAATGAGTTTTTTGTCAGTGATAAATGGAAATCTTCCAGGTCAAAAGTTGAATGTTTTATAGGGCAGCACGCATTTAATATGCCGGGTGTGGTGGCTCTTGCTTGTAATCCCAACACTTTGGGAGGCCAGGGCAGGAGGATAGCTTGAACCCAGGAGCTCGAGACCAAGCTAGACAACATAGCAAGCTCCTGTCTCTACAAAAAATAAAACTGAAAAAAAAATTAGCCAGGCATGGTGACACACACCTGTAGACCCAGCTCCTTGGGAGGCTGAGGTGGGAGGAAAAGAAGGCGTCTACCAAATATGGCTTAGGCGAGCCTATCTTCAAGATTCTCAGAACACCTACATTAGCCTACAGTTAGGCAAACTTATCTAACACAAAGCCTGTTTTATTACAACATTGGCTATCTCGTGTAAGTTATCGAATACTGTACTACAAGTGGAAAACAGGATGGTTGTATGGCACTTGAAGTGCTGTTTCTACTGAATGCCTTTTGTTTTCGCATCATTGTAAAGGCAAACAATCTTACGCAGAACTCTGAGGTCCGGGCCTGTCTGTGTTCTCTCTGTTGGACTTTGACGTCAAGGTGACATTCGCTTCATAAAATGAATTGGGATACGGGATCCCCTTTGCTTTCTTCTTTTTCGAAGCAAGGGTGCAAGTGCATGTTTGTTACCTCGGCATGTTGTGCACCGGTGGGCATTGGGTCTCCGGCGGCCCATTACTCAGATAGTGAACATTGTACCCAGTAGGTAATTTCTGAACCCTGACTCCCTTCCCTGCCTTCCCTCTAATTGGTATCCCCAGTGTCTGTTATTTCCACGTAGGTGTTCTGAGAAACCCCTTTTCCTATTCTCTGAAACTGAAGTCTCTGGAAGACTTTGAACAATGTGGAGCAAGGCTTTCCCGTGATCACCGGTTTCTGCCTTGCGTGTCTTCTTCAGCTTTGGACCCTATGTAAAAGAAAGAGACGGAAGGGACAGCTGCAGGTCCCCTCGCTTCCGACTCTGAGAGGCACCCATGTTCCCTGCAAGATGCCTGTCATGTTGCATGCTGTCAGTCTGAAAACTACCAGAGCCTGTGTCTGTGCTGATAGTAACCTCTCTACACAGAAGGTGGAAGGCTGCCGCTCTATGAGTCGGCCTACCCAATTTTGATCTGTGGAATGTGGTTGCGAGTGGGCTGGGGAAACCCAGGGCTGTGTGTAGTGATGACAACAGTCCATGCATTGAGGTCTTTATCTAACAGCAGCAGGAAAACTTACAACTCACATGGATCTGTTGGCTACTTCTCTGAGCTAGATTTTATTGTTTATTACCTCATTTAATTCTTTAGAAAGGTGAGTCAGAGTATTCATATCATTTACGATATCTGGCTCTGGTGGGAAGCAGATAGGGGATTCAGGTTCTGAGGTCAGTGTCCTTTTGCTCTTATCGTAATTCTGAAAGTGTTGAATGCGGAAGAACTGATGTATGTGTTGACATCAGTGTCACCCTGACATTTTCACAGCAACTTATGGTAGTATATATAAACATGTCTTTCTTTCGTGTTTAACATGAAAAAAGCTTATGTTAGGAAGGAAGGAAGGGTTTCCCAAATGTGGCACACAGACTTCCCGTGGGATCCCGGATGAAATCACTGGTACCAAAGCAAGCGTTCAAATTTTTTGAAAAAAATAACATACTTGTCTTACGGCGCTATAGAAAAATTCAACTAAATTCAAATACTAAAGTCATTTGGAACGGTTTGTTGGCATATGGAGAAATGAACGGATGTCACGGCCCCCTATGAAAAAGGACACAGCATCTGGGAACACTTCTGGCCTGCCTTTAAAAGTTTATCAAGAGGCAAAGAAAGCGCTGCACCACAGCTCTTTCTTGCTCTACAAAAAGCTCCATCACCGCGACAGTCACCACATCTCATTCAGAAGTCCAGGAGTTGCCTGGTTGCTGCCTTATCCCACTATTACTGTACACAGGACAAGAGATGGAGCAACTCCGAGCCCCATTTAGATCCTCACATCCAAACAGGTAATTTTTCAACGTAGGGGCTGGGGGGATGGTACTCAGAATCCACCTTGCTTAGGAGGTGGTAGAGGATTGCACACAGCAATTATTTCTCCCTCTTACGGAGGTGTAAAAACATATCTTCTGGTCCCAAAAGACCAGAAATCTAGGGTTCAGATAAAAAGTGAGACTACGTGTAGGGGTCCCATTTGCCACAGAGTAAGTGAGAAGTCCCTAGGCTCCAGAGCCGGATGAAAGAATGACAGCCTGGCTATAAGTCAGGGGAAAGCAACCAGGGGAACTTGCTGCGGCAGAATGACTTGGGTCCTACCTATACTGTCTCCTCATAGGCGATGTCATGAAATGGCCAAGGGTTTCCATCCTGGCTCTGACACACACTGACCCTGAGATGGTGGGAATGGTACTTACATCCTTTGGGTCTGCGTCCTTATTTCTAAAGTAGAAATTACAGTATTTACACTCAGTTACTGCTATGAAAAAACGTGTGAGGCAGGCATCACATTGCAGAGAAATTCCAGGTATGGGTTACATTGACCTTTTCCCCGTAAACTTTGAAATTTTTACAATTCCCTTTGCCCTTACAAGTACATCTCCAGCAGGTGACGCTCATTTGACTTTCAGGTAGGGATATCAGGCTATCGTTTTAAATGAATTTGAGTCCACACACTTCTTTGTTTTGAGTAAATCTATTAATTAAAAGCAGTATAGCTGGTGTCAGACATGGCATCAGTCCTGAAGTCGGCTTGTAAATTTCTGAGTTCCGAGAAGGCCAACCCTAAGTCATGGTGTGTGCTGAACGCTGTGCCCTTTGCTGTGCGTGATGCTATGAAAGGTCAATGTTGTGGTCATGCAACAGCACACAACTAACACCAGGGTCTGTCTGTCAGGTGGTCAAAGTGATCAAGCAGTCCCTGAGCATCCCTGCGGGGGCCAACAGGGCCACAAGGATCACTTGTGCCTTACTGCAGTTGTTCATTTGGCTTGTCACATCTCCATAGATTGGGCCAGTAGGAAGACAGTGAGCCCAAATGGATCCAAAGAGTTTCTTCCTCGCAGGCACAGCAAAAGCAAGATCAGCATTGTGTCAGCACCATGTCCCTAGTCCCACGGTGTGACGCGGAATCAGAGGTTCTCGGTGACAGCACAGGTGGTGTGTCACTCTCTGCCTGGGAGGAGCCCACAGCCGTACTCGAAGGCCGTGAGCAGTCGTATACCTCACAGCGTGCCCTATGTTGAGTCAAGGAGGCCCAGACTGGGCTCAACTGGAACCAGGGAGATGGAAGAAGAATGGCCTTGTGTCTACCTCCAACAAGATAGGGAAGCCGGCCAGGAAATGCCTGTGGCAGCTCCTCACCATGCTGGTTATGTCCCCTTGCTCCGAGAGGAATCCCCTGGTGATCCGTCAAGACTCGGGTTGGACTTCAGTCTAGCTTGGCCCACACGGCCTATGTGGTGACATGCAAGCACTCCAGGGTACCACGGCAGAGCCGTCACCCTATAGTGTGTGGCACAAAGCAAAAGGCCATGTGGAAGGTGCCTATGAACATGGGCCGTCTACAATAATGACTCCAAAACGGAGGAGAGGGTTTTCTCTTAGGCCCATCACAGAATATCCATCACAGCAAGACCCGTGATTGGTGCCTGCCACGTTACAGGAAATATCTGGCATGCTTGAATTGACAAGAGCAACAGCACGTGGTTCTTGCTGTGGGGGACATCACACTCTGGTGGGGCAGGCAGACACCTAAACAGAAGAGCAGATCAAATGCAAGGAGAAATACAGGGAAGGTGCCCAGGGGAAGACAAAAACAGAGGTGGAGTGGCAAGAAGGGTGGGGAGGCACCCAGGCTCCTTTTCAGCGTGAAAAAGACCCACAGGCTTTCCCATTTCCGCTGATCCTGGGTTTGCACATTTGTCTATGCTGGTAGGAGGCTGGCTGACATCTCCATCTTGCGCTCGGAAGCTAAGATAACCGGTTGGCCTCATCCATATTGAAATACTCAGAATGGTCCCCTTTCATACACAATATAAATCTCTCGGCCCAGTTACCCCATTTTCTGCATTGGATAATTGACGATGAGGGGTGCTAAGTCCCTTAGTACAGGCCAGAACATGGGTTCCTGATGCAGTCAGTCTTCAACCTAGCATTCCTGGGACCCATGTGCACTTTTCATTAGTGCCATTTTGTTGTTGTTGTTGTTTGTCTTAGAATTGTCTTCTATTTTAATCCATGTTTGCCACAAATACTTTGTCTTTCTCTGCTTGCCGCATGAAGCACTTGTTTTTATGTCATCTGGAGTTATTTGGGCAGCTTTGTTGACAAAATGCAAAGATATTTTTTAACGTGCAGCATATCACTTTGCAATCCCGCCAGCACAGGGCGAGGGCTTCAGTTCTTCCTCATTCTTGCCAACACTTGCTATGGTCAGTCTTTGTCATTTTAGCCATTCTAATAGGTGTGCAATCGTAGTTCCAAGGGAATTTACTTTGCATTTCATTACCTTGAGTGGATTTTCATGTGCTTATTTGCCATGCACATATATTCTTGCCTCTCCAAAATTTCTTGCACGTGTTTCATTTTGTTGTCTTCTTTTGATTTCTGTGAGGATCTACTATTTATTTTGTTTCTTCTTGGTATTCTGGCAGTTTATAGTAATACCACTTGGTCTAAGAATAAATCTGTTCAAGATTCTTAGGACCCTCGCTTTTAAAGAGCACTCGTGCATTATTTCTTGGAAAAATTGCTCAGTCTTTTCTTCTGTTTTCAGTCGCTGAAACTTTTCCTAGTCTAATTTCGGGCCACCTGTACTAAGACTTTATTTTTTATTCTTCGCTACTTTTGATGTTTTATTCAACTCTCTGGAAGATTTGCTCAACTCGTCTTTACAAGTATTCCGTGGAATGCTTATTCCTGATTTCCAGGAGACTTAAGCCAATGGCCCAAGCTTTCTAAATGAATGCCCCCAAGAGACATATACAGCTTAGCCAATTAACATTTCCGTGTTCAGTTTTTATTCCCAAATTATGGCAACATCCTCTAAAATATTGGAACTTCATCATTACCCTCTCCAGAGGAAGGGTCTACATAGCACTGGCGTTGTGTGTTGCCTGCAGACTTACAAGTCCTCACATTCGCCAACCTTGGCCACTCAGATGTTTTCTTGAACGGGACAAAGCAAGGTCCGTGGCGAGAGGAATTCTCAAGTCATATCAACGGTGGAGTACTTTCGTTGAGCTAAGCTCAATTTGAGCTAGCTGAAAGCCAGGGAAAGTGGCTGAACTGTCATTTCGCCAAGTCACCAGATGACCGTGTTTAATTCAGAAATTTGGTTGAGGGGGCACTCAAAGGGCAGACAGCCAATGTAGGCCATTAGAGAAGACGGGGGACACTTTGCTTACAGAAAACGATAAACCCCTGAGGTCTGGTCTGTTCAGCTCAAGTCGACTCACTAAAGATGCTCGGAAACGTCTTTTTCTTGCTCAGATTTTGGATCACAGCTGTTGCCAGCAGCTGTGAGGCTGCGTCAGACACCATGCTGAAGATGGGTTGCAGCCCTCTTTGGCCCAGGACCTTGGGAAGACATCCTTACTAGGCTTCCTCTTGCGGCATGTGTTACCAATGAAATCATAATGTATGGAGCCTTCTGAGTGAGTCTCTTTCCCTTCGCACAGAGGATTTGACATTCAGCCGAGTCGTTATGCATTTGCTTCTTTGTATTGCTGATTAGTATTTAAGTATATGGGTATATCACAGATTTGGCGTCCATTAACCCGTTGAAGGACATTTAAGTTCTTTTCAGTTCTTGGCAATTATGAATGAAGCTACTCTGAGTATCTAGCCGTGGGTTTTGATCAACATAACTTTTATTTCTCTTAGATTATTGTCTTAGAGTGGGATTGCTGGGTCATAGAGTAAGTACACATTTTACTTCATAAGAAACTGCCAAGCTGTTTTCCAACGTGGCTGGATCATGTAGTATCCTGCCCCTCACCCTCGGCGAGGTCTGAGAGTCCTGGTCACACTGCATTTAGAGAGCTCTTGGTGCCCTCCAGGTTTGGAGGGCTGGGTTTTTGTTTCCTTGTTTCCTCGTGTCAGCCATTGGCATATGTTGAAAACTTGTATGTACTTGTTGGCCATCCGTATATCTTCTTTGGTGAAATGGGTCTTCAGACTTTTAGCTGAGTTTTCCATTGGTTTCGTTCCTTTTTATTGAGATTTGAGAATTCTTTATATGTAAACAAGTACGTTATTGCCCACATGTGGCTGGGATTTTGTTCTCCTAACCATATTTTGAAGAACTTGGATTGTTAATCTCGGAGCTATTTCTCAACTCTTTTGTATAAAAAGAGATGGGGTCTTGCTGTATTGCCCTGACTGGCAGGAACTCCCGGGCTCTAGTGGCACCCCCACTTCAGGCATACAAATAGCTGGGACTACAGATGTGCACCACCCCCTTGTCTGGCTTCAGCTTTTTGATGCATCATGTTTATGGTGTCTCATGTAAGAAATCTTTGCCTGCCTGAAAGCCATAAGTATTTCCTCCTGCGATCTTTTCTAGAAACGTTGCGTGTAGCATGTTATATTTAGCTTGATAATGAATGTGTAATGGATATCGGGTTAATATTTTATATGGAGTGAGGTATGGGGAAAGGGTCGTTTTTCCCCTGTGGAATCCGATTATTTTGACAGCCGTTCTCCAAAAGCTAATCTTACTCCTTTGGCTTTGTACCTTTCTGAAAATCGGTTTTTCACATCTGTGATTCTATTTCCGGTCTCTGTTCTAATCTGTCGATATGTCTTCCCCAATACCATGCTATCTCGATTACTATAGGATAAAAGAGAGTCGTGGTATTGGGTAGTGTGAGCCCCCCGTTAGACTTCTTCAGAATTGTTTTGGCTACCGTAGGTCATTTTCCTTTCCACATCATTTTGAACACTGGCTTCAATGAAGTGAATGAGAGGCGAATGGCCTGAGGATACATTGAGGCACTGTTGCTCTGAAGGGCAGCAGGCAAATGTGTTAGTACCTGCAGAAGCACATACAGGACCTGGGAAGTTTTTTCCTCCTTAGCATGAGAAACGATCCAATGTAGAAAGAGCTGGTGATGGTTCCGGAGAGAGGAGTGAGCACTGCAGGAGCAAAGTCCCTGGGGAGGTGGAAGCCATGAGATTGTGAGTTGAGGTGAGCGGGCCGGTCTCAGTTAGGAGCACTGTGTGCAAAACGCCGGCAGAGAGTGCCAGGGGAGGCCCGGGCAGACTGGTTTTGGGAGGCTCTCAGAACGCCCACATGTCTTCTCTAGGAATTACTCAGGGAGGTCATTCAGACGGAGGGCGGTGTCTAGCATTGTGGAGGAGTACTGTAGTTGTGGAGGTAGGATGAGAGTGAACTGGGAAGTATTCTCTCATGGCCATGAATTTAAGGTAACATAATTGAGCAGGCTTTAACGTTTTCACGTCGCTGTTCAGTTGTGTCAGATACAGGCATCATTGTGCACTTACTATGTGACTTGTGGTAGAAGAAGTGAAAGTCTACAAAATAGATATAATACTTATCAGATTCACTACGAGTATTTGTATTACTCTGCTCAGGCTTCCTTAGACTGGGTTCTGAAACAGCAGAAACGTATCTTCTAGAAGTCTCAGGTCAAGGTGTCAGCAGGGTTGGTTTCTTCTAAGGCCTCACTCCTTGGCCTGTGGATGGCTGTCTTCCCCCCGTGTCTTCCCATAGTCTTCATTCTGTACTCATCTGTGTCCTCATTTCCTGTCCTTGTGAGGACATCAGTCATATTACGTTAGGGCCCGCTCCAATGACGTCATGTGAGTTCATGACCTCTTTGAAAGAGTCTGTCTCAAATGCAGTCACATTCTGAGGTACTAGGGGCTAAGGCATACGAATTTTGAGCAGACACAACTCTGCCCCTAATAGGATTGTTCTTATTCTCTTTACTTTAAAACTGTCTTTACTACTATTGTGACTGTGATTTATTTCATTCTTGTAATGACCCTTCAAGGTAGGAGGTAGTCCCTGAAGCTCAGGAGTTTTGTCTCTTGTGGCACTTCCCCAGGAATGGAAGTGTTAGTCAGACCGGCAAAACTTGTTTGCCTTCACCAAAAGTCATGGTGAAATTTGATCTCCAGTGGGGCAGTTTTGGGAGGTAGAGCACAGTGGACGTTGTTTAGGTTCTGGGAGCAGGTCCCTCCTGAATGCCTTGGTGCTGTCTCTTGGTAGTACGAGAGTCCTGGCTCTCACTCTCCCAATATCGGATTAGTTCTCCAGCAGATGGCTTATTTCCCTGAAGAGTGGGCTGCTGCAAATCCAGGACAATCCCCAGATTTCCCCCTCTTCACACACATCCTCTTCACCTTTAACCTCCACCATGTTGTGACAAGGCACCCTCACCAGAAGCTGGGGCCATGCTTCTGAACTTCTCAGTCTGCAGAACCGTGAGCTAAAAGAACGGCTTTGCTTCATAAATTACGCGGTCGCGGGTATTCTGTTACCGCAACACAAAGCGGACTAAGACAAATGCGCACACAGGAGTACACGATGTGATCGTGAAGGCATATATCGGGGTGATGTATCTACTAGCCAGGGCATGGAACAGGTTCTTCCTGGCAGTCCTCAAAAAGAATCAAGCCTCCTGACACCTTGATCTCGTACTTCTAGCTGCCAGAACTATGAGACAATACATTTCTGTTGTTTCAGCCACTCTGTTGCTGGTAAATTGTTGCAACAGCCTTAGAAACCCCATACAGATCACGGGACTAGGAAGCAGGGTGCCGCTGTAACAAACACCTAAGATGTGAAGGTGGCTTTGGAATTGGTAATGGGGAGATGCTGCAAGAGTTTTGGCGTGCATGACAAAAAGGCCTACGTTTCCTTGAAGAGACTATTGGTAGCAATATGGACGTTGAAAGAAGTTCTGGCAAAGGCTCTGAAAGGAAAGAAGAGAACTGTAGAGAAAGTTTCTGTCCTTATGGACAATACATACATCATCACGAACAGAATGCTGCTGGTAATATGAATGTTCAGGGTGCTTCTGGTTTGTTCTCAGACAGAAATGAGGAACATGTTATTGGAAGCTGGGGACACACAGTCCTCGTAATAACGTGGCAGAGAATGTAGCTGCCTTGTGTTCCCTTGGATGCAAGGTGAAACTTGCAAGTGATAAATAAACCTAAATATTTAGCTAGGTGGAATTCCGGGCACAGTATTGGCGATTTGGTCTAGTTTCTCCTTGCTGCTTATAGCAAAATGCAACAGAGGAGAAATAAATTGGGGGGACAAGGACTGCTAAGCAAAAAAGAAATCACCACTTCAAGATTTAGAAGATTCTCGGCCTGTCAAGATAGCATGCTCCGGAAACAGGGCCAGGGATATAGCTGGACAACTGTTTGCTCAGTTGACTAGGTATGGGAGTCATGGATCCAGCCAACCATTGGGGCAGAATCCAGCAATACCGATCTGATTATTCAGGAAAGATCTGTGGAGGACCCTTGGCCTGTTGGCCTAAACCCTGAGAACCGCATCCGAGGCCAACAAGTGTTTGAGGCCTGTATACCACCAGCAGCATAACCAGGAGGAAAGGGACAGAGGCAGGACAAATGAAAGGAAGAATGACTTTGAGGGCAGAGCCACAGATACAGAGGCTGGCTGGACGGCCACTGCCACTGCCACTGTCCGCCCAGACATCAAAGACCTGAGATAGGGGGTCAAGCTACCTCTTGTCAGTCCAGAGGCCAGGGCCCTTTACTCAGACTCAGGGAGCAGAGCTGTTGTTCAAGAGTCGGAGAGAAGGGCCCCCCTCAGAGCGAACAGGAAAGAGCTGCCACCCAGTATGCCCAGAGAACAGCGCATCAGCCAAAGAGGGTTACTGTCTACCTTGAAATCGAATGGATTATTCCTGCTCGGTTTCAGAGTTCCTTGGGAACCATGATTCTTTTTGCTTTTTCCAATTTCTCTATTTTGGACCAGGAGTGTTTATCCTATGCCTGTACCATCGTTCTGGTTTAGAAACAGATAACTTCTTGTCTAGTTTCACGAGCTCACAGAGGAATAATTTTGCCCCAGGATAATCCATACTCTGAGTCTAACCCATTCCTGATTTTGCTGCTGTTAAGTAAGATTTGGATTTAGAGTTGTGCTGGAATGTGTTAAGACTTTTGGGAATGTTCACATGGGATGAATGTATTTTGCATGAGCGAGGACACGACTTTTGAGAGGCCAGATGGAGGACTTGATTGGCTCGAGTTGTTTCCCATAAAAAAACGTACTCGGGGGCAACCCTTTTTCGGATCCCCTCCTGCTGCCAGGAGCTTTCCTATCTTCGAATAAATTCCTACTGACTCATTGAAAACCAAAAAATCAAAACAAACAAACAAACAAATTAGAAACGTACTTGGGCATACTCCAGCAATGTCGTTGGGTCCATTCCCAACCAACACGGTAAAGCAAGTCACCTGAATTTTTTTCGTTTCCCAGTGTATACGATAGTGAGGTTTATGCTATATGAAGTCTAGCAAGTGTGTGATAGTATTACATCTAAAACAACAAAGTATGTACCTTAGTTTTAAAACACTGTTTGCTAAAAAATGCTAACGATCATCTGAGCCTTAGCGAGTCGTAATCTTTCTCCTGGCGGAGGGTCCTGCCTCAATGTTGATGACTGTTGACGGATCAGGTTGGGGCGGCTGTGGCCATTTCTTAAAATATGACAACACTGAAGTTTATCACATTGATCGATTCTCCTTTTCAGGAAAAATTTCTCTGTAGCGTGCAATGCTCTTTGATTGCATTTTCCCCGCAGGAGAACATCTTCTAAAATTCGAGCCAATCCTCTCAAACCCTGACACTACCATATCAATTAAGTTTATGTCATCTTGTGAATCCTTTGTTATCATTTCTACAATGTTCAGAGCATCTTCACGAGGAATAGATTCCACCTTTAGAAACTACTTTCTTTGCTCATCCCTAAGAAGCAACTCCTCAGCCCTTAAAATGTTATTATGAGACGGCAGCAAATCAGTCACATCTTCAGGGTCCACTTGCAGCTCTCATTCCCTTCATATTTCCACCACACTTGCAGTTCCTTCTTCCACAAATTGTGAACTCTTCAAAATCAACTCTGGATGAACATATAGCCTGCTATGCGGAGTGTTCTATACATGCCAATCAGATCCAATTAGTTCATGGTATCCTTTATCTCATCTCTATATTTCGGCTTTGTTCTATTGGTTCTGTCTGGTTTGGTTATGTATTTTGAGACTTTGTTGTTGCATTCTGTGACGAAAAGCATGAACATAGTGGGCTTGAGAAGACCAGGAGAAAGGTCAGCTTGCAATGGTTTCTCTGTATCTGTGCTGTTTTTGAGGTTTCCTTTTGAGGTGTTGATTTCTATTTCTTATTCCTCTGTGGTCAGAAAAGATGCTTTGTATGATTTCAAATTTGGGGAATTAGTGAAGGCTTGATTTATAGCTGAGCGTGTGGTCAATCTTAGAGTATGTTCCATGTGCAGCTGTGAAGAATGTATATCCTGAGGTTGTTGGGTAAAGTATTCTGTAGATGTCTGTTACATCCAACTGGTCAAGTGTTGACTTTAAGGCCAGGATTTCTTTGTTAGTTTTCTACCTCGATGACCTGTCTAAAGCTGTGAGTGAATGTTAAGTCCCCCACAATTCCCGTGTGGCTGTCTCAGTCCTTTGTTAGGCTTAGTGGTAATTATTTTATAAATCTGGGTGCTCCGGTGTTGGGTGTGTTCACATTTAGGACAGTTCTTACTTCTTGTTGTATTGAGACCTTTATCATTATGTAATGCCCTTCATTGTCCTTTTTCTTTTTCCTTTTACTGTTGTTGGTTTAAGACCTGTTTTCAGCCTCTATGGAAAGCAGTTTGGAGGTTTGTCATATAACTAAAAATATATTTACCATTTGACCCAGCAGTCCCACTTCTAGGTGTATACCCTAAAGAGCACAAGTCGTTCTACCAAAAGATACCTGCACTCGTATGTTTATGGCAGCACTATTCACAATATCAAAGACACAGAACCAACATAAGTGCCCGTCAACGGTGGGTTGGATAAAGAAAATATGGAATTTATACACCGGGAATGCAGCCATAAAGAAGAATAAACAGCCGTAAATAATGCACAGCTATAAAGGAGAATACAATCTCATCCTCTGCAGTAACATGGATGTAGCCGGTGGCCATTATTCTAAGTGCATTAACAGAAACAGAAATGCCAGATGTTCTCACTTAATAGCGTGAGCTGAACACTGGGTACACACAGGCATAAAAATGGAAAACAAGTCGGACTCAGTGGCTCACACTTTGGGAGGCGGAGGCAAGAGGATTGCCTGAGTCCAGGGGTTCGAGACCAGCCTGGGCAGCTTGGAGAGACCTTGTCTCTACAATAAATTTTAAAAAATTAGCTGGGCATGGTGGTGTGTGAATGTAGTTCCAGTGACTTGGCAAGCTGAAGCAGAAGGGTCACCTGAGCCCAGCAGATCGAGGCTGTGGTGGCCGTGAACATGCCACTGCATTCTGACCTGGGCAACAGAGTGAGACTCCTTCTCAAAAAAAAAAAAAAAGCAAACAAAAGACACTGGTGACCACTAAAGAGGGGAAGGAGGGAAGGAGTGGAGTTTTGAAAACTATCCATTGGATACCAAGCTCACCATCTGAGTGACTAACTCATTAGAAACCAAAACCTCACCATCACACAATATACCTATGTAAGAAACCTGCACACGTCCCCCTTGGCTATAAAACAAAATAAAAATAGATGGATAGACAACAGAAAAAATAAAAGGGAGACCAAAGATGGGTTAGGGGAAGAAGGAAGGGAAAAGGAAGAAGGGGAAAGGTTCAGGTTGCAACCTTTAGTACAACTGGGCAGACAGTGCAGAATATGGTTTAATAGGACTTGAAAGGAGACAATTGTCTCTTTTCTTTCTTCTCTCTCTTCTTTCCTCTCTCCTTCCTTCCCCTCCCCTCTCCCCCTCCTCCCCACTCTGTTACTTAAAAGGCTCTTATAAAGAATCTCCTAAAGGGAGAAAAAAAGAACCTTTGGGGTCACTGACTGTTACTTCTGTAAATTGAGGTATGAAACATTTTCTAATATTTCTAAAACAAGTTCAGACAACACTAACTTTATGAACATCATGGAGTCCTTGTACTACAAGGCTGAGTTGGGTAGTGCGCCACAACTTTGAAAGCTACTACAGATCTCGTCCCATTCTGTCAGATGAAAACCAAGAGAGGAGGATTGAAAACCTTTGCCGAATGCTTCCAAAGGAGCTGGAAGGACGTGTTTCAAGGGCCCCAATATGTGGGGCCCTTCGAGATTTTGTCCCATCCTATCAGTCTAACGTATCTCGTGTTTATTTTCCACTCTGCACACCATAGATTTCACACATTTAACTTTTCACTGTATTCTGTTCCATTTCATGACTCCATTCTTTGCACACGTAACGCCTGCTTCCAGATAGGCTTCCCTGCCAATATCTATGCTTGTGACTCTCAGCTCTAGTTGCAGATTAGAATCACCCGTTTTTTGTTTTACAAATTTTACTATGATTTTTAAAAATTATAGATTCAGGAGTTACAGGTGCATATTCATGTTGGATACACGGACATAATTGTGTTATGGTGGGGATTGGTCTCAAGTGGCCCATTCTTCAAATAGTGAACATTGTACCCCATAGATAATTTCTGAAACCAAATGCCCCTGCCCCGCTCCCCCGCTTATTGTTGTCCCCAGAGTCTGTTATTTCCGTCTTTGTGGCCACTCAGCTCCCGATATCAGTGAGACCATATGGTGTTTTGTTTCCTGTTTCTGAGTTATTTCACTTAGGATGATGTTCTCCTGGTTGATCCCTTATGCTGCAGAGGACATGATTTCATTATTTTGTATGGCTGTGTAGTAGTCCATGGTGTGTAAATACCACCTTTTTCTTTATCCAGTCAATTGTTGGTGGGCGCTTAGGTTGGTTCCATGATTTTGCTTTTGTGAACAGTGCTGCAATCAACATATGAGTACATGTATCTTTTTAATATAATGATTCATGTTCCTTTAGGTAGATCCCTAGTAATGAGATTGTTGGGTTGAATGGTAATTCAATTATTACTTCTTTGGGAAATCCCCAGACTGTTTTCTATACAGGTTGAACTGGTTCGCAACCCCACTAACAGCGCATGAGTGTTCCCTTTGCTCCACACCCGAGCCAGCATCTGTGTTCTTTGACTTTTTAGTAATAGTCATTCTGGCAGGTGTAAGATGATATCTCATTGTGGTTTTAATTTGCATTTCTCTGATGATTAGTGATGTTGAGCTTTTATATATGTGTGTGTGTGTGTTTGTTGCCCGTTTATATATATATGTGTGTGTGTGTGTTTGTTGCCCGTTTCTAAGTCTTCTTTTGAGAAGTGTCTATCAGTGTCCTTTGCCAACTTTTAGCAGTGCTGTTTGTGTGTTTGTTTTAATTTTGCTTTTTTAAAGGTCAATAGTTTTGGTCTGGGCTTTATATGTATCTTCCACCTCTGTCTGTGTACATTGTACCTGATAGGTGATGTTTTGTCCTTCCACCCCTTCCCTTCCCTCTTCTGAGTCTCCAGTGTCCATATAACCATTCTCTATGTCTTTGTGGAGCCTTGGTTTAACAACACTTATAAGTGAGAACATGTGGTGTTTGATTTTCTGTTCCCGCGTTAGTTCACTTGGGATGATATTCTCCAATTCCAAACAAGTAGCTACAAAAGACATTACTTCATTCTTTTTGGTCGTTAAATAGTATTCCATAGTGTATAAATACCACATTTTTATTATCCCCTGATCGGTTGATGGACATGCAGGTTGATTCCACATCTTCGTCATTGTGAATTGTGCTGCGACCAACATGCGGGTGTAGGTGTCTTTTTTATATCACGATCTCTGTTCCTTTGGGTAGAAACCTTGGCGTCGGATCCTTGGATGAAATGGTAGGTCTACTTTCAGTTCTTTGAGAAATCTTCATGCTGATTTCCATAGAGACCGCACTAATTTACACTCCCACCAACAGTGTAGAAGTGTTCCCTTTTCTCTGCATCCATGCCAGCATCTACTGTTTTTTGATTTTTTGATTATGTCCATTCTGACTGGTATAAGGTAGTAGCTCATTGAGGTTTTGATTTGCATTTTCCTGACGATTAGGGATGTTGGGCAGTTTTTCATGTCTCTTGGCTGTTTGTATGTCTTCTTTTGAGAGATGTCTGTTCTTGTCGTTTGTCCACTTTTTAAATGGGGTTATTTACTTTCTTCTGTCTGATTTGCTTAAGCTCTTTGTAGATTGTGGGTATCAGTCCTTTGCCAGATGTATAGTTTGCGAATGCCTTTTCCCATTCAGTAGGTTGCCTATTTCTTCTGTTGATTATATCTTTCACTGTGCAGAAGCTTTGTAGTTTAATTAAGTCCCACTTGTTTATTTTTGTTTTAGTTGCATTTGCTTTGGGGGCTTTAGCTATAAATTCTTTGTCTAGGCTGATATCCAGAAGAGTTTTTCCTAGGTTTTCTTCTGGAATTTTAGGGTCTGTGGTCTGATATTTAAGTCTTTCATCCCTCTTGAGTTGAGATTTGTATATGGGGAGAGGTGGGGGTCAAGTTTCATTTTTCTGCACGTGGCTATCCAATTTTCCCAGCACCATTTGTTGACTAGGGTGTTCTTTCCCCGGCGTGTGATTTTGCCTGCTTTGTTGAGGATCAGTTGGTTGTAGGTATTTGGGTGTATTGCTGGGTTCTCTCTTCTGTTCCATTGGTCCATGTGTCTGCTCCTGTACCAGTACCATGCTGCTGTGGTTACTACAGCCTCGTAGGATAATTTGAAGTCAGGCAATGTGATGTCTCCAGCTTTGTTGTTTTCCTTAGGATTTGCTTTGGCTATTCTTGCTCTTTTCTGGTTCCATATGAATCTTGTGATTGTTATTTGTCTAATTCTGTGACAAAGGACGTTGTAGTTTGGTAGGGATTGCATTGGATCTGTAGACTACTTTGGGTAATATGGTCGTTTTATAATGTTGATTCTTCCAATCCACGAGCATGGGAAGTTTCTCCATTTGCTTGTGTCTTCTACAATTTCTTTCATCAGAGTGCTGTGGTTCTCATTGTGGAGATCTTTCACCACCTTGGTTAAATATCTTCCTAGGAATTTTAGCTTTTTGGCTGCTATTGTATGAGCGAGGACCCCCCAAACCCAGAGTTTATTTATAAAAATTGCGCATTTACTCATACGTGTTTAAACTTCAGTCACCATCTAAGTACTCTCCATTTGATGCAATACACCTATCGAGATGCTTTTGCCACTGCTCAAAACACTGTTTGAACTTGTCAGTTTGGATGCCTTTTAGTGCTTCTGCCATTTTTGGTTTCACCTCTTCCACATCGGCAAAATGTTTCCCTCTGTGGACTTTTTTCATCCAGGGAAACAAACAAACAAAATAAGTTGCTCGAGGTGACATCAGGTGAATAGGGAGGGTGGAGAACGGGGATCATGCCATTTTTGGTCAAAAACTAGTAAACACTCAGCATGGTGCAGACAGGTGCGCCCCTAAATTACCCATCGTGAAATGGGCAAATGCACTGAAAGACTCTCCAAAAAAACCCAAAATTCACAGAAGCCAAACGCAGCCTCGCACAACGGTGCTATCTGGGACACTGATGCCGATGGGTTCCCAGAACACTCTCCTAGTGGGAAAAGCCTGTACTATAAGGGGCTTGCCTTCCAAAAAATAATTCCAGGTTTTTGAGTCCCACCTTGGAAATGGAATTGAGTCCTTGATTTGTTTCTTGGTATGTTCACTATTGGTGTATATCAGTGCTACTGATTTTGTGTGTGTTGATTCTGTATCCTGAAACTTTACCAAATTCATTTATCAAGTCCAGGAGTCTTTGGGAGGTATCTTTAGGATTCTGTAGCTATAAGATCATACTGCTGGCATACAGAGATGGTTTGATTTCTTCTCCTCCAATTTATATACCCTGTATTTATTAGTCTTGCCTGATTGCTCTGGCTAGGATCTCCAGTACTATGTTGAATGGCAGTGGTGAGAGTGGGCATTGTTCCAGTTGTCTTGTTCCAGTCATCTTGTTCCAGTTCTGAGCCGAAATATATTCAACTTTTCTCCATTTAGGATGATATTGGCTGTGGTTTTGTCATATACAGCTTTTATTACTTTGAGGAATGTTCCCTCTGTGCCTAGTTTGCTGAGGCTTTTTTAAAAAATCATGAATCGACGCTGGATTTTATCAAATGCTTTTTCTACATCTATTGAAATGATTATATAGTTTTTGTTTTACATTCTGTTTCTGTAGTGGACACCTTTATTGGCTTGCGTATGTTGAACCACCCTTTCATCCCTGGAATGAAACCCGCTTGTTTGTAGGGTGTTACTTTTTTATGTGCTGTTGAATCTGATTTGCTAATATTTTGTTGAGGGATTTGTGTCTATGTTCATAAAGGATATTGGTCTCTCGTTTTCGTTTTCGTCCTGTCTTCCTGGCTTTGGAGTCAATGATACTGGCCTCATAGAAGGAGTGAGGGAGGACCTCCTCCTATTCAATCTTGTGGAATAACTTTGCTAAAATTGGTAGCAGTTCTTCCTTGAGGGTCTGGTAGAATTCAGCTGTGAGTTCATCAGGTCCTGGACTTTTTCTGGTTGTTGTTGGGAGACTTCCAATTACAATTTCCATCTAAGCCGGGCTCGGTTGCTCAGCCTGTAATCCCATGCCTTGGGAGGCTGAGGTGAGTGGATTGCCTGAGCCCGCGGGTTCGAGACCCGCCTGGGCAACTTGGCGAGACCCCCATCTCTACAATAAGTCAAAAACTAGCCGTGCGTGGTAGCGCGCCTGTAGTTCCAGCTACTTGGAAGGCTGGGACGGAAGGATCGCAGCAGGTCGAGGCTGCGGTGGCCGGGAGTGGCCACTGCACTGCGGTCTGGGTGACAGAGTGAGACTCCAGCTCAAAAAACAAACAAACAAACAAAAAACCAATTTCCATCTAGCTACTCAGTGTTGTTCTGTTCAGGGTTTTGAATTCTTCCTGATTCAAGGCTGAGGGGTTGTATGTTTCCAAGAATGTGTCCGTTTCCTCGAGATTGTTCAGTTTGTTTGCATAGAGGTGTTCCGAGGCTGAGTTCCTGGGCTTGGCAGCTGAGGTGGCACCACTCCATGTGGGCTTCGGCAGAGCACAGCTGTGGGTAAGGCGGTTTTCCCGTGAGGGACTGGAGTCCCACAGGCTCAGGGGGCTTTCCAGGGTCCATGGCAGGAGCACAGAATGCCTGAACTCCCCTCGCTCACCTTCCCCACTGTGCCTGGAGACTGCCGGTGGTCTGTGGTTGTTCAGGCAAGCATCTAGCTAGATCCATCCCTGGTCGATGGATTTTTCTCTTCTTTGTACTATGTGTTTGCTATCGCTTAAAAAAAAAGTTATGGGGCATGGCGCTGGCCCAGTTTTTCTCTGCATACCACAGAAGCTCTTTCTATCTCGTTTTACTCCATGGAGAGACACACTCTAACTGCCCCATGTCAGCCCTCTTCCTGCAGTCCCTCTGTTTGTATTTTATGTTAAGTTGTTTGACTTTCTTTTAGATTCTGGCTATTAGTACTCTGTCTGAGGCATAATTTGCAAATATTTTCTTCCATTTCTTAGGTTTTCTGTTCACTCTGTTGATCATTTTGCCGTACATAAGCTTTTTAGTTTAAGTCCATTCATCTATTTTTGTTTGTATCCCAATTGCTTGTTTGGGTCTTCGTTGTAAATAGTTTTCCTAGGCCAATGTCCAGAACATGGTCTCACAGGTTTCTTCTACAGTTTTTATCATCTCAATTCTTAAATCTTTAATCCATCTTGACTTAGTTTTTGTATATGGTGAGAGGTACAGGTCCAGTGTCATTCTTCTGCATATTTCTAGCCAGCTTTCCCAGTAGGCTTATATATTGAATAGGGTGTCCTTTCCCCGTTTTTTACTTTTGTTGACTTTGCTGAAAGTCAGCTGGTGGTAAGTCTGTACCTTTATTTCTTGGTTCTCTATTCTGTTCGTTATTTTCTATTCAGCGTTTCTATTTCTTCCTGGTTCGGTCTTGGAATGCTGTAAGTTTCCAAGAATTTATCCATTTCCCCTAGGTTTTCCAGTTTGTTGCTGTAGCAGTCTTCATAGTAGTCTCTGATGATCTTTTGCATTTCTGTGGTATTGATTGTTATGTCACCTCTATCTTTTCTGATTGTATTTCTTTGAGTCTTCTCTCTTTTCTATATTGGCTAGTACAGCTAGCAGTCTGTCACTTTTGTTTATCCTTTTGAAGAACCAACCTTTTGGTTCATTGTTCCTTTGTATCTTTTTTTGGTCTGAATCTCATTTAGTTCTTCTCTGATCTTTGTCATGCATTTTCTTCTGCTGGCCTTAGATTTATATTGTTCTTGTTTTTCTAGTTCCTCCAGGAGGAAGTTTAAGCCATTGATTTCAGATCTTTCTATCCTTTTGATGTAGGCATTTAATGGTATAAACTTTCCTTTCAGCACTGATTTTGCTGCATTCCAGAGGTTTTGGCATGTTGTGTATCTATTTTCTTTGTTTCAATGAATTTTTTGATTTCTGCCTTGATTTTTTTTTTTTTCTACCCAAGGGGCATTCAAGAACAAGTCGTCCAGGTTCCACGTAGTACTGTAGTTTTGGGAGTTCCTTTCAGTGTCGATCTCATTGTATTCCAGTGTGGTCTGAGAAGATTCTTGGTATTTTAAAAATATTTTTTAATTTATTGAGACTTGTTTTTATGGCCCAAACTGTGGTCAATTTTGGAGAATGCTCCCTGTGGAGATGAGAAAAGTATATACTCTCCAGTTGTTGGGTGCAATGTTCTGTAGATGTCTGTTAGGTACATTTGGTCTATAGTCCAGTCTAAGTCATATTTGTTTGTTGGTTTTTCTGCTTTGATAATCTGAGGTGTTCTAGTGATGTCAGTGTGGAGTCTCCCACTAGTATTGTATTGCTATCAATGTGTTTTCTAAGGTTAAGCAGTATCTGCTTCATGAATTTGGGTGCTCTGGTTTTAGATGCATGTATGTTTAAGATAATTAAATCTTCGTGCTAGATTGCACCCTTTATCCTTACATAATGCCCTTCTTTGTCCTCTTTTTTTTTTTAGAGTTGTTGGTTTAAAATCTATGTTATCTGGTATGAGAATAGATACTCCTGCTTGTTTGTTTTTGTTTTCCACTTGTGTGATATCTCTTAATCCACTTATTTACTTTGACTCCGACTGTTTGTGGCCAGCAGGTGGGGCGCTTGTAAACAGCAGATGATTGGGTCTTTTTATTATTACTTTTAAATCCAGTTTACCACTCTGTATCTTTTAAGTGGGACACTTAGACCATTTATGTTCAGGGTCAATATTGACATGTGAGCTTTCGCTCCTGCCATAGTGTTGTAATCTAGCTGCCCTGAGGTTTCAAGTGTGTAGTCACTTTATAGGATTTGTAAACTTTGTACTTATGTGATGTTGTATGATAGTATCGTCATTTCATATCCATGGTTAGGACACCGTTGGGCAACTCTTGTAGAGCCAGCTTATTGGTGACAAATTCCCTTTGTGTTTCTTTGTTGAGAAAACACTTTATTTCCCCTTTGTCTAGGAAGCTTAGTCTGACTGGATATAAATTATCGACTGGCATTTTCCTTTTATTAAAGGAGGTTGAAAAGAGTTTCCCATTCTCTTCTGGCTTGTAGGAGTTCTGTTTCGAAGTCTGATGTTAGTCTAATGTTCTTTATAAGTGACCTGGCTCTTCTCTCTTGTTGCTCTTACGATATTTTCTTTCACAATGACTTTGGAGAATGTGAAAACTAGATGCCTTGGTGAGGTTCTTTTTGTGATGCAGCATGCAGGAGTTCTTTGAGCTTCTTGTGTCTGGATGTCTAAATCTCTCTAAAGACTAGGGAATTATTCTTGAATTATTTCCTTGACTACGTTTTCCATAATTTTAACTTCAACTTCTTCTTTTTCTGGAAGCCTATGATTCATAGATTTAGTCACTTTATGTAATCCCATATTTCATGAAGGGTTTGCTCCTTCTTTTAGTTCTTTTTTCTGTATTTCTGTCTGATACGTTTAACTCGAAGGTCCTGACTTCCAGCTTTGAGATTCTTTCTTCCACTTGGTCTAGCCTGCTGTTAAAGCTTTCCACGAGATTTTTAGTGTCTTTCAAAGAGATTTTTCAGTTGTAGGTTTTTTAAAAAGTGTTATCAGTCTCTTCTTTGACATCCTGAATTGTTATACTTACTTATTTGTGTTTGTTATCAGCTTTCTCTCGCATCTCATTGAGTTTCTTAAAAACCAAGATTTTGAATTCTTTATCTGACTTTTTAGGGGGTTCATTCTTAATGTTTTTTTATTTTGTAAAGATGTGGGGTATAATTCAGGGTTAGGTATAAAAATGGTCATGTTGTAGGTAAAGTTTGGGCCTCACTTTGGTCCGCAGTTCACCTGATTTGAGACCTAGTACCTGAATTGATGAGGTGTGTCCTCCCTCCCTCCCTCCCCTGGCAGTTTCCCACTACTGCCAATCCCTTTCTTAAACTATTGTGATAATTATTCAGGGTCTGCTTATGAGTGAGAACATGTGGTACTCAGTTCTTTGTTTCTTGTGAGATCACTCAGTATTATAGACTCTAAGTCCATCTAAGTTGCTGCAGAGTCTTAATTTTGTCCTTCTTTATGGCTGTGTAATATTCCATTGGGTATATGTAACACATTTTTAAAAATCCAGTCCTCTTATGATGGGCAGCACTGTTAGTTCTGTGTTTTTGCTATTGTGAATGATGCTGCAATAAACATGCATATGCAGGTTTCTTTTTCATAGAGTGATTTGAGTTCCTCTGGGTATATTCCCAGAAGGGGTACTGCAGGGTCATATGGAAGGTCGACGTTTAGATCTTTTAGGAAACACCAAACTGTTTTCCACAGAGGTTGTACTAGTTTACTCTCCCACCAATAGTGTAGACGTGTTCCCTTTTGCCCACATCCTCTGCAGCATCTGTTGTTCTTTGACTTATTGATGATGGACATCCTGACTGGATTTAGCGGCGGTTCTGATTTGCACTTCTTTGATGATTAGTGAGACTAAGCATTTTTTCATGTATCTGTTGGCTGCTCATGTGTCCTCTTTTGAAAAGTGTCTATTCATATCTGTGGGCCGCTTTTTAATAGGGCTGTTTATTTTTTGCTTTTTAGCACTTCTGAGTTCTTTGTAGATCCTAGATGTTAGGCCTCGGTCAGATATACATTTGACAAATATTTTCCCCCACTCTGTGGGCTGTCTCCCCTCTCTCTCTCTCTCGATGGTTTCTTTGGCTTTGCAGGAGCTTTTTAGTTTGATGAGGTCCCACTTGTCTATCTTATCTCTTATGGCATGGGCATTTGGGGTTTTGATCAAGAATTGGTTGTCGGCTCCAATTTCCATAAGGTTGTCCCCTGCATTTTCTAAGGTTCTTATAGTTTGAAGTTTTATGTTTAGGTCTTTGATCCATTTAGAGTTGATTTTTGTGTATGAGGATAGGTAGGGGTCTTGTTTTAATCTTCTGTCAGTTGTCAGCCAGTTTTCCCAGCATCATTTACTGAGTAAGATCACCTCCCCCGTGGTTGATAGTGGAGGCTTTGCCAAAGAGGAGTTGGTTGACAAATTGAGGTTTTGCCTCTGGAATCTCTATCCTGTTTCATTGATCTGTCTATATGACTGTTCTTGTACCAATACCAGGCTGTGTTGATGGCTGCAGCCTTATAATAAAGCTTGAAGTCTGGAAGTGTGATACCTCTCACTTTGTTTCTTTGGCTGAGCATTGTTTTGGCTATTCATTGTTGCTTATGTTTCCATATGAATTCCTGTATTGTATTTCCAGGTCTGTGAAGAATGATGTTGGTAAGTTCACGGGTATTGTGTTAAATCTGTTGATTGCCTTTGGTAGAATGGCATGTTAACAACGTTGCTTCTTCCTATCCATGAGCATGGAATATTTTTGCTTTGTAGTTTTTGTTGTAAAGTTCTTTCACTTCTCTGGTGAGGAAGATGCCGAGGTATTTCATTTTGAGTGTGTGTGTAGCTATGGTGAATGGGATTGTGCTTTATATTTGGTTCTCTGCCTGTTTGTTGTTGATGTATAAGAATGTGACTGTCAAGAATCGCCATCATTAATAGAACAAACAACAACAGATGCTGGCTAGGATGTGAAGAAAAAGGAACGCTTCTACACTGCTGGTGGGAATGCAAACTAGGGCAACCTCTTTGGAAGACAGTGTGGCAATTTCTGAAAGAACTAGAAATTGACCTTCCACATCACGCAGCAATTCCCCTATTGGGAATATACCTGGAGGAACTCAAATCAATCTATAAAAAAGATACCTGCATGTTTGTAGCAGCTCTATTCACAATAGCAGAAACATGGAACCAACCATGTTGCCCATCGAAGCTGGACTGGAGGAAAAAAGTGTGGTACATATACACAATGGAATATTATGCAGCCATAAAGAAAGACAGACATATGGACTTCGCAGCAACTTGGATGGATGTAGTTGATCATACTCGGTGATCTATCACAGAAGCGAAGAACAGAGTACCATATGTTTCCGCTCATATGCGAACCTTGAACAATTATCATAATACTATAAGAAAAGGATTGGCAGTAGTGGGAAACTGTCAGGGGAGGGGTGGTGGGATTGGCAGTTGAGAGAAACTACTGGGGGGGAGGGGAATACCTCAGCAACATGGGCACCTGCATAGCCAACGTTTGTATACCTAACCCTGAATTGTACCCCACATCTTTATAATAAAAAAAGAGTAAATCCTTGAATTCCTGAGAATGTCACCTTCTCCACCATTCCAGAGGGATCTACAGACTACCGCTGTGAGGAAGTCGAGGACCTCAGATTGAAAATCATAAAATTATAAGGGACATCCTTCCCTTAACCTGGGGACGTTTTAAACAGTCATGGATACTCTTTGTATAATTATGCCAATAATTCTTGCCATTATATTCATTTTAGCTTGCATGGTAAGGCGCTTTTGTAGAAAAGATCCAGACTGCTATACCCCATGGCCCTTCCTCATTCCCTAACCCAATAAACCCTACCTTCAATGAATTCTTACATGTTCTCCTCTCTCTAGCAATCCTCTTACCTCCATCAACAAACTGCTCACAATAACTGCTGGCCTTTGGCTACAGGGAGATCTATGCAATTTCTCTCCTGGCCTGTCCATTGGATGTCTCCTTTCTAGCCTGTATTTTGCTTTGGGAAGTGTTACATCTACCTGCAGTTATTACATCATGTAGTTTAACAATCCTCAACATTAGTCCCTTACATTCACCGCAATAGCCTCTATATGCATCACATTTTCATTTGCTTTTTAGCCTTTAATAGCTGAATTCCTGTCGTCAATCTCACACACCAATTTCTAGACAACACAAACATATCCAATTGCTGGATTTGCACATCAACCCAAACACAACATTGAACACAGCTATACCACTAAACTGAACTGCCTGGACCCAAACTAACATGAATATACATCTCAAGTTTCTAGCAGAACCTTTGATAGAACCCATTCCTAACTTTGAAAAGCTAAAAGAATTGGCTTGGAAACGTTCTCCACAATTCACCAAGCATGCTACACGCCTTAATTTCCAAACATGCCTCCCAGAATGGCAGCCTACTAAAACTTATCACCTATGACTTTTGCCTTTCTATCCGAGAAGTGTTTTTCTTATGAGGCACATCTTCCTATTGCAGCCTGCCTGCTAATGGGTCAGGCATCTGCAGCTTAGTATACCAAACAGCATATTTCAGTATCCTAGCTTATATTCACACCCTCCAAGTCCCTTTATTAGCCCCAGCCTCTTCATCTCTAACCAGCCCCAAAAGAGCCATCCAACTCATGCCCTGTTAACAGGACTAGGCATTTCAACCGCTATAGGCACAGGGGTGGCAGGCATCACTGCATCCACCACATATTACCGACAGATATCTACAGTCCTCTCTGACCCCATAAGGAGAGAGAGAGAGAGAGAGAGAGAGAGAGAGAGAGAGAGAGAGGGGGAGAGAGAGATACCTATAACCAGTCTCCAAAGACAAATAAACTCACTGGCTTCCATAACCAGTCTCTAGAGACAAATAAACTCATAGTACTTCAAAACAGTAGAGCACTTGACCTATTAACTGCCAAGAAAGGGGGAACATTTCTATACCTTCCAGAAGAGTGCTGCTTTTTTGTCAACAAATCAGGCATACGTCAAGATGCAGCTCACAAACCCCAAGAGCGAGCAGCAGAGCTCACACAGCAAGCCACTAATTCATGATGTTCCAAATTAACACTCTTTCCTTCTTTTTTTTCTTTCCTTCCCTTCCGTAACATGGCTATTAACCTTTTTTAGGACCCCTAATACGAATCTTTCAGGAATTGCTTTTTGGACCCGGTATACTAAATCTTCTCGTGAAATTTGCTTCTTCTTGCCTAGAATCCATCAAACTTCAAATGGTGATGCAGATGGAATCCCGCATGACAGATCCTCTCTACGAGGCTCATTAGACCACCCTCTGGAAGATCCCTGACAGCTGAAGATCCCTGAAGAAGCCAGAGTGGTCATTGCCCTTTCCCCTGATGGCAGTTAGGGATACCATTCCAGAGGGGGAATGAGAGAGCAGATAGAAGCTGGTTAGGCAGACGGACTGGGAGGGTCTTGAGGAGACTGCAGGGACACCTTCAGGGACGCCCCCCTGCAGTACCTCCATTTTATGATTGCTGACTGAAAATGTGGTTAGTGTGGCTAAGAACATCCTGTCAACCCGGGAGGTACTGCTCAAAGGGACTTTTTGCTGCTTAAACGCAGGCGCCGTAACTTAACAATGTCCTGACTTTACCTTGACTCATCATAACATCATTACCACAGCATTTGCACTGCGGTTTTAACCCCACCCCTACCCCAGTGGGCTTTCCTGTGGTACTGATGGGTAATGTTCAAGATGGAGTGACTTAGGACAAGGACCCGCATGGGCAATAAGCATTGGTTCTCAGGAAGTAAGGGGCAGATGAGATGTAAATGAGAGAAAAGCCCCCAGAAAAGATAAGATAAAAACCACACGTGCACACACACACACACACACACGCGCACGCACACGCACACGCACACATGCACACACACCCCTAACACCTGATAACACACTCCGGGCCCACTCTCATTTTCTAGAGAGCTTTGTTGCTTCATAGACTCCTTCTTTCACTCATCCTTTTGTTGTCCACGTTCCTTAATCTCGGGGACAAGAACCCGAGGTTGCTGGTTTAAGCTGACAGTGGAGTTCAAAACTCCTGCAACAGTCTCATGTGTGCCAAATGTCTGGGGTTATTCCTGGGTGTGGGGCAGAGGGAGTTCTGCTACACCAGGCCATTTACGTAGAAAGGGGGTAGCAGGTCAAGGCTCTAGTCCAAGGGACAGGTGTGCCAGAAGCCCGGGGATGTTTCAGGAAATAGAGTGTGCTGTCGCACTCAGGAAGGGAGGGGAAACTCAGGCCCCTACTCTGGATACATGGGTGCACCTGCTGCCTGAAAGTATATCCTGGTGAGGAGCAGAGTGACTGCCATAATGAGAAAGTCTTTGCAGGGTGGAGGGGGGCAGCTCAGGCTGCTAATCAAGTGTGCAGGTGCACCGAATGGCTGGGAGTGAAGTGGAGGGAGTGCACGGTACCGAGATCCCTGGAGTGTGGGCATGGGGCAGCTCAGACTGCTGATCCTCACGGGTGGGGGCTCCAGATGCCTTAAATTAGGTCGACAAGCAGGGGACAGAGTAGACGCTGGTGTCACACAGGTCATTACAGGGAGAGGCAGGGGTAGTTCACGCGGCGGATCTGGCCAGGCAGGTGTGCTGAATGCTTGGGAGTGTGCCCAGACTTGGAGCCGAGGAACCACTTCACAGCCAGCTCTGTACCGCAGGGGGAGGCAGGTCTGCTGCCGATCTGGGTGGCCGGGTGCCCCGAATGCCTGGGGAGATGCCTGGGCATGGAGCAGTGAGGGATGGGACTGCTTAGGCTGCCAGCCCACGAAAGCAGATGCTCCAAATACCTGGAGAAGTGCGTGGCCGTAGAGCGCAGGGGGCCTCTTTGCACAGGGATCGCTGCACAGGTAGGGTGAGGCAGCTTAGGCTGCCAGTCTGGGTTGTAGCAATGGGGCCTGCCTGCTCCATGGTACTGGAGGGGCACACTTTCTTGACTGCCTCACGGCCAGGCTGGGGCACCCAACAATGACACACGTCGCCCAGTTGCAGGTTACAGAGCGGACCTTGGCTTCAGGCCTTCCTCCCTGAGAGAAACCCAGGCTCAGGAGTGGGGTCCGCCCTGCTAGTCCCCTGCCACTTAGACTGTTTTTCCAGATGTGTAGTAGGGGGTTCCTTCTTTTTGCTAGTATTGCTGGGGCACGCTACACCAGCTAGCCCAGGAGGGAGGCCTGGGACTCTCGGCAGCAGTGCTCACAGAACAGTTCCAGCTTGCAAAACTGACCTTGGCTGCGGGACCTGCTACTCATGAGAGACTGTAGCTACAGCAGATCTCTTAGTGCTCGGGCTGCAAGTCCGTAATCCCAGGAATGGGGTTCTCTGCTAGGATCCTGTCACTCAGGCGGCTATTGTATGTGCCCCTCAGTCTTGCTCGGGCACCTTGCCACAACTGCCCAGGGGGTGAGCTGGGGCCCCCACAAGTGACACACACAGATGGTTGCAAAGCTGACCTTGTTGGCCAGTGTCACTTCCAGAAGGAAACACAGCTTCAGCAGCTCCTCTGCTGCCCTGGGCCTGTGGCTCTTTTCCTGCCTGTTCCAGCTCCACGCACTGACACACTCTCCGGGATCCCTGCCCCACTCTGGCTATGAGGGCCCCCTCCCTCACTTCAGAGAGAAGCAGGTGCTCCTCTCTCTGAGCTGAAGCCAAAATGCCTGCAGTGGTCGCTGTCGCCAAGTCACCAGTCAGTGACTGGCTTTGCTGGGTCCCAGATCAAAAATGGCGTCCTCCTCATGGCTCTGGATTTGCATGGATGCCTGTACCTTTACCTGGTGTTTTTCCCTCTCACCGACTCTTGGCCTGCCCCCGAGTCAGCTCCAGGCCCTGGAGGGTGCCCTGGAGAAACAAGGTGTCCTCCTGTGACCTGGGTGACGCAGGACCCTGGTGGAGAGGTCTGTCTCAGAGGGAAATTTTCTGTCCTGTCCCCCACCCGGGGTTGCACTCACTTTTCTCTGCTGAGCGCCATCCCTCAGTAGGCCCTCTGCCCGCTTTCTCCTCCTTGGAATCTGGGATGTCCTTTGCCGTTCTGAGGAATACCTGTCTTCCTTGTTGAACTGGAGCTCACTGAGTGATCTTTCCGCACAATTTTGCTGTGTTCGGGCGGCTGAGGCACACTGAAAGCCTCTAATCTGCCATCCTGGGGGAAAACGGGTTTTCAACGTAGATTTCTCAGAACCTACTCCCAGGCAAGACTCGAATGTAATGGCTCTGGAGCAGGGCTTGGCCTCAGAATTGTTTTTAAAACTCCTCAAGTGGCTATAAGGTGTACACACAACTAAAGGATCACTTAGGCCAGTTGGTCTCAAACCTGAGCGTGCATCAGAACCAGCTGGTGAACTTCTTAAAATACAAATTGCTGGGCCCCACTTTTAGAGATTCGACTTCAGCCTATTCAGGGCGGGGCTTGAAAATCTGCATTTTAACCGGGCTCGGAGACTCAGCCTGTAATCCCGTGCGCCTTTGGGAGGCTGAGGAGAGTGGATTGCCTGAGCCCGCGGGTTCGAGATCCGCCTGGGCAGGCGAGACCTCATCTCTACAATGAATCAAAAAGTTAGCTGGGCGTGGTAGCACGCGCCTGTAATTCCGGCTACTCAGAAGGCTGAGGTGGAAGGATCGCCGGAGCCCAGCAGGTCGAGGCTGCGGTGGCCGGGAGCGGCCGCTGCACTCCAGTCTGGGCGACAAACTGAGACTCCAACTCAAAAGAAAAGAAAAAAAAAATCTGCATGTTAACAAAGTCCTAGTCGACCCTGATGCATCTCATCCAGAAAGCACGTTTTGAGACTCACTGTGCTAGACTACAGAGTCTCTGAGCTGGTTGCACACCTGAATTTACTTGGAAGCTTTTTAGAGAATACTCTCTCCAGGGCACCATCCTCAGAGATTTTTCCCAATAGTCTAAAAGATGGGCCCAGAAACGAACTCCACTGTCCCAGTTCGGCACTCTTTCTTCTGGGATCCCAAAGCACTTTGTATTAACTTTCATTGCAGCACCCATGACACTGCTGGAATCCCTTTATTTGTCAGTCTCCCTCCACCCTGGTGCTACAACGCACACAAGGCTTCGTGAAGGCAGACACTTTGTCTTTTTCTGTATCTCCACTACCTAACTCTCTGTTCCATGATGCGAACTCAGAATGTCTGCAGCGGACTTACTGAGTGAGGTACAGATTGCTTTGGGGAGCTGAGTGATCGTCAACATTTGGAAGAAGATCGACTCCTGGGAACTAAAACTGCCCTCTCCAAATGGTACAGAGAGAGCAACTTCATATCATCCTGAAGGACTCGAGGGCAGCAGACTTTCTGAGAAACACAGTGCTTTGCTATCAAAGGATTTCTGTGAACTGCAGGCTGGGGATGGTCATTTAGGGTATGAGGAGATGCTGGTGGTAAACTGCAGTTGAGTGAACCATTCCCAGGGCATCATAGTGAGTCTTCTCCACTGGGTTCATCACTAGATGAGCACATCCAGTCTCATGGATTTAAGGACCAAAATGAACTGATAGCTCCCAAATCCGTGTATTGAACCATGATCTCCTGACTTGTGTAGCCATCTAATAGGCTGCTCACTATCTTCACTCGAACGACTGACAGACTTTGTCTATGGAAGCATGCTTGAAACGTAACCCTGGACTTTTCTCTCCTGCTTTCACTACTGACTTTTGACAGTCGATTCCTTACCCGGTTGCAAGTGTGAAATGTTTTAAATGTTAATTGGATCGTGTCACTCACATCCAAAAGCACTTTCCAGTGGCTTTCCACTGCACTTATAATATCATCCCAACTTGCTACCTTAGATTGCAAGACGCATCTTGATCTGGACTCCATCACTGCAGTTTCACACTGTGGCCGCAGATCAAATGTCACACCATCAGACCGGCCTTTTCGTTTTCTTCTTATTTAAGGTAGCACTCTCACTCCCTACAGTTACTCTTTATCACAGAACCCTGCTTACATTCCTCGTAGCATTTGCTGTGATCTGAAAGTGGTGCGCACACGCACACACACACCCCTCAGCCCCACCAGATGTCTTGAGATCGTGCATCCTGTCCACCACACCTCAACGGACTAACCAGAGACCTCCAAACACTGCTATCACTGGGAGTTGCCCTAAGTGTATTCAACTACAAACCAGACTTTGTTAATAGATCTGAATATTTGTAAGGCCTTGCAAATGTCAAATTATTTAGCAAATTCCATTCAGTCTACAAACTTCTAGACCAAAAAAATGAAAATATCTCACCTGCTAAATGTGCACACCTTGTACACAACTCTGATAAAATGATGGTGAATTGTTTCCCTATGACGGAGGCGATCCCAATGAAAGGCTGGGGTCACTTCTCAGTTTTCTCGAAACATGCAGATGCATTGAATGAGACTGTTGACCGCACAGAAATGGAAGTAGATAGCTTCCTAAGATATAGGTCTACAAGATGGCTGTCATTGTTGCCAGCCATAGAAAAGTTCCTAAAGCGTTGGCCTGCCCTGGAATCGTATTTCCAGGTGTGAGACAAGAAGAATGTTGTTCTCTTATTTGGAAATACACTGGAGAATGAAAGGATAAAGCATTACGTAAGACAGAATTTGTTATCCCGCTTCTCCAAAGATACCTGGAGATCTTTGAAGAGACCTTAAGGAGCCAAAGATAAACAAAGCTGGACACTGGTTAAACTGATAAGGACAGATTTCAGTCAGTGATACACTGTTGCAATAGAAAAGAAGGTCCAGTATGAACTTAGCACAACTTTGCTTTTGTACAGAGGTGATTGGGCCTTTCAAATGGAAAGTGAGAGAGTGGGGAGGGGAATAGCAGCAGCTTGAGTAGAGTAAGGGAAGTGAGAGATGACAAAGAAAAGTATGAGGAGGTTGGTCCATGTGAACCTCATCTGAGTTTGCAAACTGGTGTCTTTTAAAGTTAGGCTCCTACCTTCCCACAGAGACTGGAATACAGGAGCCCTCTCTTCAGGTGCTGGCAGGAAAAAAGAACAGTAAATTCTTTTTGGCATCCCAAAAGTTTTCTCAGGCATGCACTTTAAGGGCAGAGGGGAGGATTAGGGTCATCCATCCGAACGAATCGGCCTTGAGCTGCTAGAAAATATGTTAGTGCTTGTTCAAGTCTTTATAGGCCAAATTCAGGCCTAGTTCAGAAGAAGCCTCAGAGGAGTCTTCCTAGAGCTTGGTCAAGGAGGGAATCTTTTTCAAGCCTAAGAGAGGATCAGCGGAACTGCACCCGAGTTCTTTGATATTCTATGTAGATTGTGACAAAAACTCACATGGCAACATATGAATTTTTAAAAAGAAAGACTGCTTGGGCAGCTGAGAAGAAATAATTACCAGCAAAAGGCAGCCAAGTTAAAAAGGATGTTCTCGATTTCTTTACAAAGTTGTACCTTCTTTAAAATCCAACTTCAATTTCACAAACTTAAGTCTGATTTTCCCCAAGAAGCAGAAATTTAATATGTGATGACATCCCACGTGCTTGAGAGTGTTTAAAAATTACAGGCATTTTACACAAGGACAGTCTATAGGAAGAACCCATAGATGCAAAGGACCAGAATGGCTGACAAAACAAGCCTAGAGTTAGAGGTACCAGATGGATATTTTTGGAGGCCTGAAAATCAACTAAACAAAAAACAATCTGAAGTCTACTGTCACTAGTAAGCAAAATACCTGCTCAGATGCTTTAGCTGAAAGGATATTTCACTCTATGACATCCCGTAAGACTGATGCCATGACTCCACAAGATCAGAGCTGCAAGTCAAAGTGATGTTAAGTTTGACTGTATGCAGTTTTACTAGTACATTTTACAAATAGGATGTTCTCAAGGCTGCAGGCAATTCAGAGAAGCATGATGTAAAAAGAAAACAGAAAGCTAAAAATTGAAATGGGACCGAAGGAGACTTGCCACTGGTATTTTTCAAATTCAATATTGGTAGTATCAGTCTAGTTAGTCCTGTTGCATTTGTGTTCCTATTTTTAAAAGTGTTACACTTCTGTGTGCCAATAATAATAATAATAATAATAATAGAGTAGTGACAAACCTAGCAAGAGGGTGTTCAACTGCAGGATGAAAGCAAAGGGTAAATATATACCCAACAAAAGTTAAAAATACAATAGCACTTTAAAATAAATTGCCCTATCACAGGACAGAAAGAAGCGTTATAAAAGTATCATTATATTTTTCACACAAATTACTTAGTCACATTATTAATTGCTCCTACTGGCCACTGTTGATGAGCCCTCAGTGTAATTTTCTTTGAACGATATCATTTATGCAACAGAAAGCAATAAACATGTAATTGCATACAAACAACTATTTTTTATATTTGATGATAAAGTAATGACATGTATGAGTACTCCTAATCACGCTTTCTTATCTCCTATGGTTGTCTCCTATCCAAGGTTGAAGTTCTAAAGATGTTGGTCACCCTAACCTTCATTTTCTGATTTGTAAAATTTCTAAAAACTTGTCTTCTCATTTCAGGAGACAAGCTTCACAAGCAAATCTAGGAGTCTGAATTGCCAAATTGGAACCATCCTTTAATTTCTTTCTGAAGTTTTATTAATATTTCATGACCCAAACTGGTTAGTTCTTTATTATACTATAGATATTCCTCAAAACCCTGATCATACTTCCTCAGCTTGTCTTCATTTACTCTGTGAATACTGGGACAAAATATTTTTGAACTTTCCATCGGACACACGCACGATGGTACGAAACCAATAGCATGCTGACCGATTAATCTGTACAGCATGGAAGACAGGAAATTGTACAGATTTGAACCACCAACATAACAGAGCGTGACTGTCATTCTTTGGAATGTGTAGGTTTAGCAATTTCAGCTTGTAGATCTAACTTTTGAGGATCGTTTTCACCCAACATTGACATCGCTTGCAAACAGAGAACATCCTGGGTGGAGAGAGGGCTGTTGTGTGTGAATGTGGAGTGGAGATTCAATTGGGACTCTACTCTCTGTTAGATGGGTGACACCGGGCTCATTATTTCACCTTGTCTGTAAAAGAAGGATGATCATAGTAAGCACCTCATTGAACTACTTCTTCATTTAGTCAGCACAGGATTTGCATATGCATCACACCCTCTAACAGGAACCCAAAATGCTGCAGCAAGTGAAAAACACAACAAAAACTGCATTCTACTTTGAACCTATTGGAAGAGATATAGCATAAACATACATCTTAAACTGGGAAATAAAGGGAAAGCAGAGGAATAAAGGAAATAAAAAACCCCCAGGATGGGAAGAGGTTGACGGAGCTTTGGACACTTAGATGGTGGGTCAGCTAAGACCTCTCTGAGTGACGTTTGAGCAGAAAGTCGAGTGAAGACAAGGCAAGTCCTAGGGGAAGAGTGTTCCAGGTAGAGCAGTGTGTGCGAAGACCACGGGATGAAAATAAGTTTGTGTTTTTAGAGGAAGCAGAGAGATTACACATATTTAGCCTTCACTAGCACTTGATGTTTCTGTCACTGTTGAATCCTCTCCACAACTCTAAAGGCTAGGTGCTACTAGTATAATCAGCCTCATTTAACAGATGAGGAACGCAAGACAGAGTGTGTTTAAGCTTCCTGGTGAAGGTCACACAGCCCAAGGTGGATCATCGGGTGAAAACCCATGTTTGGATCTACAGCCAACAAACGACCCTGTCTGGCCTTAGGCACCTCCCATGTGGGTGATGAGGGAAGGCAGGCCAGGGAAGGGTCATGATGGGCCCATAATCACAGAGCAAGTGAGTGGAGATGTTGGGAGCAAACCCCAGGGCTCTGCCTCGCATTCCAGTCCCCTCCGTTTGGAAGTGAAGGCCTACTCACTCCTACCCTAAATGCTCACTGAGCCTCCTGTTCTGCTAAATCCTGTGCCTGGCACCAGAGATGAGGTGTGAGGTTGACCGGGCCTCGTGTTGGAAATGAAGTGATTCATCCAGCATTACCCTAATTGTGTGGTTAATGCGACTCCCTGCTAAACCCCGGTCTTTCCCGATCCAAGTCCCCCACACTGGGGGTTTTCACTGTCTGGTGACACGCCCGTCTCCCCTGCTGCGCCGTGAGCTCTTTAATGGCGGGGAGCAGGCTTGTCTCAGCCAGTCCCCAGCCTGACACTCATTGGACATTCAGGGAACAGCTTTTGAAGAGATTTCCAGGTAGTTCTGCCACTGACAGACGCCTCACCGGGGGAAATGAAATTGGATAGGCATATTCGTAGGGACGTTGATTGCATTGACAAAAAGTAGCATGCAACCAAAATATCTATTAATCGGGGACTGATTAAAAAGACAAGGTCAGAGATCTTATGCAGCCATTAAAATATAAGGCAGCTCTTCACAGTCTGACATGGAATGCTTTCTAGGGTATACTGTTTGTTTAAGACACTCTGGGAAGCACAATGTTTATATTATTGCTGCCAGTTGTGTTGAGAAAAATAAACAGCTAGACAATACCCATCTAGATTTGTCTTTCCATCGAATAATTCAGGAAGGATACACACGAAACTGGGAATGGTGGCTGGCTCTGGCAGGAAGAACCTGCAGGCCAGGGCAGGAGAGAAAGAGAGCCATTCGCCTAAGCACAATTCTGTACTTTTTGAGCTTTCTACCCTGTGCATATTATCTATTCAAAAATACAAATGAAAAATTTACATAGAAATTTGTAATGTGTTCTGTGTATATGTAAATGCTTATTAAAAAGTAGCAGAAGAAAACCAGATGAATTAGCAGTGTTATCCATGAGTGGCCAAATGGTAATAATTCTATCTTCATGCCTATTTTTCCTATGGTTCCACATTTTCTAAAATGAGAATGAATTGTTTTTCTTGTTATAAAGAAGTACTAAATAAGCTACTACCATGAACAGATACGTAGTATGGAAGAGTGGGAAAAGCAAGAACTTGATCAGAATCACAGAACCCAAAACCCTTTAAATGACACAGTTGACATGTAAACTACTTATTAGCTGTGTGCACTTGGGTAATCATCAACCTTTCTTAAGTTTCAGTTTCCACGGGTGGGAAATGGTGATAGTGACAGTGGCAATTCAAGACTGTTAAAGAGATTAAATGGAATGATTTATATAAGGCACTTAACCCAACACCCTCGTAGATACTCGATATTGGATAGATATGTTAGTTGCAGTGCCTCATAATGTGTGAGACTTCATATATATATGAAGATAATTATGAATATAGCGTGCATGTGCATATATGTATGAGTGCAGAAAAAAATAATAATATAATAATTTCGATATTAACAAAATGAAAAGAGCCATATCTGAGTAGAGTGAATTGGCAATTTTAACGACCACTATTTGCGGGGGGGAATTTTTCAAATTAACGAAACGGTCTGAGGAAAAATATAAAAACGTTCATGTTCTTTAAGTCAACAATTCCATTTCTAGTAATCTATCTTACAGTAACACAAAATTGTGCAAGAATGCACACACAAGAATGGTCATCACGGTATGTCTGTAACAGCAAATAATTAGAAATAACACAAATGTCTGTCTGTGAATAGGAATTTCGTTAGATAAATAATAGTATATGCTTCCAACAGAATGTTATACACTAGTGAAATAAAATTGGACGTATATTTTGATATTGTAAGATGTCCACAATATTATTAAGTAAAGAAAAATAGGGATTGCAAAACAGCCCTATGCTATGATCTATATTTTTTAATTTAAAAATGTGATATTACGCTGGGCTCACACCTGTAATCCCAGCACTTTGGAAGGCCATGGGTGGAAGGACTGCTTGAGGTCAGGCATTTGATACCAGCTTTGGAAATATAATAAGACCCTATCTCTACAAATATTAAAAAAAAAATAACCAGGTGTGGTGGCACATGTCTGTAGTCCTAGCTACTTGATAGGCTGAGGCGAGAGACTCACTTAAGCCAGGAGTCTGAGGTTGCAATAAACTATGACTGTGCCACTGAACTCCAGCCTCGGCAACAGAGACTCTGTCTCTGGTTTTTTGAATGTGATATTAGTGAATGATTAGAAAAATTCTAGGGGAAAATGCCTACAATTATTAGTAGTGATAATTTCTGAGCATGTTTGTGCTATGGAAGAAGACTTTAATTTTCTGTCATAGTTTTCTAAAGCATTTGCATTTTAACTGTGAGTACAGATTATCTATTTAACTAGAATGTGTATGTGTGCGTGTGTGTGCGTGTGTGTGTGTGTGTGTGTGTGTGTGTGTGTGTGTGTGTGTATTCACATATAAGAGGCATGATCAGATTTCTAAAATTGCTGTAGGTAGGCCAAGTAAGGTAACGACTACAAACGATTTACTTGATCACGTTAGTAAAAGTAATTTTAGTGGGGTGGTGGGGACAAATACCAGATTGCAGGGGCTTAAGCGGAGAGTAGGAGGTAAAAAAGCAGAGACAGCAGAAGTAGGCAAATCTCTTTAGGAAGTTTGGTTGTGAAATGGAAGAGAGAGAAAACTAGCTTGAGAGGGATGTATCATCAATGGAGGTCATTATTTTTTCCCAGTAGTAGGCATCTGGCCAATTTTAAATGCTTGTGGGAAGAAATCTGGAGATGGTGACCGAAGCTATAGGGGCAAGAGAGGAGAACCGACGGAGCAGGAGCCCAAAGAAGTTTTTAGGCTATGTGTGGTTCCAGTGCCGAAATGGAGAGAATTAATTTAGGAAACAAAGGATATTATCTGCCTCTATTGAGAAACAAGGGAAGAAGGAAAGAGTGCATAAAAGAGTATATTAACTAGTGTGAGAGTTGAAAGCTGAGGTGGTTTGACTTTATTTTTATTATTTTATTACTATTGTTATTATTATTATTAACTTCCTAAATTAAAAACAGCTTTGTTATCTGAAGTTCCTAAAATAGATCAAATAAGTAAAGCTATAATGATCTAAAAGCTGTATTTCTATGAAAGTAACTATAACATAACTTTTGACTTGGTAATTTTCACATTGGTTAAACAGTACCATATTCCTATGTGAGCAATGTCAACAAAACATAATTTTCAGAATAAAAAGCTAACAAAATGTTTCTCACACATTAAAAAGCTACCTATTCCATTACAAAATAATCAGAGCATTTATCCAAGTGGAATCCCTGTTTCCCCATGGCAATGACTGGTTGAGCTGATTCGCTGCTGTCTGCTTTAGACAGAAAGTGCACTCGTGAGTTGGCCCCAGTTCCCCTATCATCAAGTCTGGGAAACATGTTAACATTTCCTTCTTGGTTCCTGTTGGTATTTGAGTTTGGGAACCCTGCTTATGAGATCATAAGACATCATTCAACTCTATCAATCCGTGATACTAAATCAGGTCAATATTCCTAACAACGTTCTAGACTCCGTAAACTCCTTCCCTTGACCTCTGCCCACTTCCAGGTCAGGCTATCTTAGCTCGTACTTCAGCTATTGAAATGCTGTCTTACCAGAACTTCCTGCTTCCATTCTGAATCTGTTCCTTCCACCACTACCACCACCTCATCCCCTGAATTACAAGGCGACACACTGTTATACTCAGTAAGCACGCTTCTATTACAGTATTTACTTAACAGATAAAAACTGCATGTATTTCTGGTAGATAAGATGATATTTTGATATATGTATTGTTGTGGAATGGCTAAATCAAGTGAATTCACATCTGTGTTGCCTCACAAGCTATCATGTATGGTGATAAGAACACTTAACATCTACAATTTTTAAAACCAACTTTTGAGTGTCTAATGCATTGTTATTAACCTATAGTTGCCATATTGTACAACAGATCTCTTGAAATTATTCGTCCTGAAATTTTCTATCCTTTGGCCAACGTCTTGCCAGTCAGTACCTGCCTCCATCCTCTGATAACCACCATTCTACTCTCTACTCCCACGTGTTCTTCTTTTTTAGATTCAATGTCAGTGAGATCATGTAGTATTTGTCTTTCTGTGCCTGCCTTATTTTACTTAACATAATGTCCTCTGGGTTCATTCATGTTGTTGCAGGTGGCAATATGGCCTCTATTTTAATGTTAAATCGTATTCTGTTGTATATATGTACCATATTCCCTTTGTGCATTCATCCATTGACAGATTTGTTCCATATCTAGTCTTTTGTGAATAATGCTGCAATAAACTTGGGAGTACAGATATCTCTCCAACACACTGATTTCAATTCCTTTGGATATATACCCAGTAGTGGGATAGCTGGACCACATGGTACTTTTATTTTTAACTTTTTGAGGAACCTTCACACTGGTTTTCATAACGTCTGTACTAATTTACATTCGTACCAACAGTGTCCCAGTGTTCCCTTTTCTCCACATCCTCACCAACACTTATCTTTCATCCTTTGGATAATAGCTATTTTATCAGATGTGGGATGATGTCTCATTCTGGTTTTAATTTGCACTTCTTTGATAACTAGTGATGTTGAGCATTTTTTTTTCATGTGCCTCTTGGCCATTTGTATGTCTGTTTTGAGAAACATCTACTTAGGTCTTTTGCCCAATTTTAAATTAGGTTATTTCTTTTGTTGGAGTTGTTTGTGTTCCTTATTTGTTTTGGATAATTTGGGGTTTATTTGAGTTGGAGTTTCACTCTGCCGCCCAGACTGGTGTGCAGTGGCATGCTCCCGGCCACCGCGGCCTCGACCTGCTGGGCTCCAGTGATCCTTCAGCCTCAGCCTTCCAAATAGCCGGAACTACAGGCGTGCGCTACCATGCCCAGCTAATTTTTGACTTATTGTAGAGACGAGGTCTCACCAAGTTGCCCGGGTGGGCCTCGAACCTGTGAGCTCTGGCAATTCACTCGCCTTGGCCTCCCAAAGTGATGGGATTACAGGTTGAGCCACCGAGACCGGCCTGTTTTGAATATTAACCCCTTATTATATGTATGAGTTGCAAATTATATTTCCCATTCTGCATGTTGCTTCTTCACTCTTTTTATTATTTACTTTACTGTGCACAAGTTCCTTTACTTTAACAAAATTCCATTGGTTTATTTCTGCTTTTGTCGCCTGTGTTTCTAGGGGTTATATCCTAAGAACATTGCTCAGACCAATGTCATGGAGCTTTTTCCCTGGGTTTTCTTCCAGTACTTTCAGGGTTTCAGGTCTTATATTGAAGTTTTTAATTGATTTTGAGTTGATTTTTGTATATGACGAGATAAGGGCCCAAATTCATCCATCTGCAGGTATATATCCAGTTTTTTTAACATTATTTATTGAAGAGGCTGCCTTTTCCCCATTTTGTGTTTTTGGCCTCTTTGTCAAAAATCAATTGGCTGCAAATACTTGGATATATTTCTGGGCTTTTGTTCTGCTCTACTCACATATGTGGTGATTTTTATGCTGGTACCATGCTGTTTTGATTATTATGGCTTTTTAGTTGATTTTGAAATCAGGTTGTGTGATGTTTCCAGCTTTTTTTCTTTTTTCTCAAGATTGCTTTTTTTTCCTCTGTTAATTTTTTTTTTGAAATTTTGGGTACATTTCAGGGTTAGGTATACAAATGCTCATTGTGCAAGTACCCTTATTGATGAGGTGTGGCCCCTCCCTTCTCCAGGGGGATATCGACTACTGTCAATTCCAGCTATTGCCCACCACCCCCTCCCTGCAGTTTCCCGCTACTTTCAATCCCTTTCCTACAGTAATATGGTAGTTGTTCTTTGTTTCTGTGACAGATCACTCAGTATTATAAGCTCTAATCCATCCACATTGTTGTGAAGTTCATGATTTTGTTCTTTATGGTTGTGCAATATTCCATTTTGTATATGTACCGCATTTTTGAATCCAGTCCTCTTTTGATGGGCAGTACAGTTGGTTCCATATTCTTGCTATTGTGAACAATGCTGCGATAAACATATGTGTGCAGATATCTTTTTTATAGAGTGACCTGAGTTCTTCCGGGTATATTCCCGGTAGGGGGATTGTGGGATCATATGGAAGGTCAATTTTTAGGAGTTTTAGGAATCGCCACACTGATTTCCACAGAGGCTGTACTAGTTTATATTTCCACCAACAGTGTAGAAGTGTTCCCTTTTTGCCACATCCTCTCCAGCATCTGTTATTTATTGAGTTATTGATGATGGCCATTCTTACTGGAGTTAGGTGGCATCTTAGTGTAGTTTTAATTTGCATCTCCTTGATGATTAGTGAGGCTGAACATTTTTTCATGTGTCTGTTGGCTGCTCGTATGTCCTCTTTTGAGAAGTGTCTGTTCATATCGTTTGCCCACTTTGTAATGGGGCTGTTTGCTTTTTTCTTTTCAGCACGTTTGAGTCCCTGTAGATCCTTGATGTTAGGCCTTTGTCAGACATGGAGTTGACAAATATTTTTTCCCAGTCTGTGGGCTGTCTCCCTGCTCTCTTGATGGTTTCTCTGGTTTTCGGAAGCTTGTCAGTTTAATGAGGTCCCACTTGTCTATCTTATCTCTTATGGTCTGGGCACTTCGGGTTTTGATTAGGAATGGGTTGCCAGTTCCAACCTCCATAAGAGTGTCTCCTGCATTTTCTAAGGTTCTTACAGTTTGAGGTTTTACGTTTAGGTCTGTAATCCATTTAGAGTTAATTTTTGTGTATGAGGATAGGTAGCGGTCCTGTTTCAATCTTTTGCATGTGGTCAGCCAGTTTTCCCAGCACCATTTACTGAGTAGGTTCTCCTCTCCCCAGTATTGTGTAGTGGAGGCTTTGCCAAAAAGGAGTTGGTTGAGAAATTGAGGTTTTGCTTCTGGGATCTCAATTATATTCCATTGGTCTGTATGACTGTTCTTGTACCAATACCAGGCTGTTTTGATTATTGTAGCTTTATAGTATAGTTTAAAGTCTGGGAGTATGCTAACTCTTGCTTTGTTTTGTTTTGGGTTTTTTTTTTTTTTTGCTGAGGATTGTTTTTCCTATTCTTGGTTGCTTTCGTTTCCATATGAATTTCTGTATTGTTTTTTCCAGGTCTGAGAAGAATGCTGCTGGTAATTTGATGGGTATTGCATTAAATCTGTAGATTGCCATAGGCAAAATGGACATCTTAACAATGTTGGTCCTTCCAATCCATGAGCATGGAATATTTTTCCACTTGTTTGTGTCATCTTTGATTTCTTTGAGCAGTGTTTTGTAGTTTTCATTGTAAAGGTCTTTTGCATCTCTGGTTAGGAAGATGCCATGGTATTTCATTTTTTTGTGGCTATTGTAAATGGAATTGTGATTTTTATTTGGGTTTCTGTTTGTTTACTATTGGTGTATAGAAATGCGATTATCTTTTGTACATTTATTTTATACCCTGAGACTTTGCCAACATCCTTTATCAGTGCCAGGAGATTTTTGGCAGATTCTCTTGGGTTTTCAAGGTATACAATCATATTATCTGCAAAGAGAGATAACTTGACTTCCTCTTTTCCTATCTAGATACCCCTGGTCACCTTCTCTTCATTGATTGCTCTAGCCAGGACTTCCAAAACTGTTTTTTTTTTTGAACAGGAGTGGTGAGAATGAGCATCCTTGTCTTGTTCCAGTTTTCAGTGGAAATGGTTACAACTTCTGTCTGTTTAGGAGTATGCTGGCTGTGGGTTTCTCGTAGATGGCTTTTACTATTTTGAGGAATGTTCCACGTATGCCTAGATGTCAAAGGGTATTTATCAAGAAGGGGTGCTGGATTATATCAAAAGTTTTTTCTGCATCTAATGATATAATCATGTGGTTTTTGTTTCTACATCTGTTGATGTATTTAATTACATGTATGGTCTTACGAATGTTGAACCAGCCTTGCATCCTGGGGATGAAACCTACTTGGTCGTGATGGATAATTTTTGAGATGTGTTGATGAATCCAGTTTGCTAGGATCTTGTTGAGAATTTTAGCATCTATGCTAATCAAAGATATTGGCCTGTAGTTCTCTTTCTTGTTTGGTCTTTACCTGGCTTGGGTAGCAATGTGATGTCAGCTTCATAAAATGAGCCTTCTTTCTCAGTCGCCTGGAATACTTTCAATAGGGTTGGCATCAGTTCCTCCTTGTATGTTTTGTAGAATTCTACTGGAAAGCCATCTGGTCCAGGGCTTTTTTTGTTGTTGGTAGTTTTTTCATGACATAATCAATTTCCTTGATTGTTATTGGTCTATTTAGCATCTCAGTGTCTTCTTGCTTCAACCTAGGGAGGTTGTGTGATGCCAGAAAGTCCTCCATTTCCTTTAGGTTTTCGAGTTTATGTCCACACAGTTGTACATAGTACTCTCTGATATTTATTTATTTATTTATTTATTTATTTATTTATTTATTTATTTATTTGAGTTGGAGTCTCACTCTGTAGCCCAGACTGGAGTGCAGTGGCTGCTCCCAGGCACCTCAGCCTCGACTTGCTGGGCTCCGGCAATCCTTCTGCCTCAGCCTTCCAAGTAGCTGGAACTACAGGCATGCGCCACCATGCCGGCTAATTTTTTGATTTATTGTAGAGATGAGGTCTCCCCAAGTTGCCCAGTTGGGTCTCGAACCCACGGGCTCAGGCAATCCACTCACCTCAGCCTCCCAAAGCACAGGGTTATAGGCTGAGCCACCGTAGTCTCTGATACTCTTTTGTATTTCTTCATCTTGTGCGTTTCTGATGGAGTTCATTTGGGCTTTTTCTCTCTTTTTCTTGATCAGTCTGGCTAGGGGACCATCTATCTTGTTTATCCTTTCAAAGAACCAGCTTTAAGTTTCTTTTATGTTTTGTATTATCTTTTTGTCTTCAATGTCCTGGATTTGGACTTTTATTTTGGTGATCTGGATTCTTCCGCTGAAGTTAAGGTTTGGTGGTCTTGCGTTTCCAGCTTCCTTAGGTGACTTGTTAGACTGTTAACTTGTGATCTTTCCATTTTCTTCAGGTGTGTTTGTAAGGATATGAATTCCCCTCTTGCTACTGCTTTTAAGGCATCCCAGAGGTTTTGGTAAGATGTTTCTTCATTTTCATTTGTTTCCAGGTACCTTTTAATCTCTGTTTTGATTTCATCATTGACCCAGGAGTTACTTAGCATTATACTGTTTAGTGTCCACATCTTTGTGGGTTTTGGGAGAACTTTGTTGGTGTTGATATTTATTTTTATTCCACTGTGGTCTGAGGAGGTACATGGCAAAATTTCAGTCTTATGAAGTTTGCTTATGTTTGATTTATGGCCAATGATGTGGTCGATCTTGGAGTATGTTCCATGTGGTGATGAGGAGAATGTATATTCTGTGGTCATTGGGTGGACTGTTCTGTAGATATCAATTAGGTCCATTTGTTCAAGAGTCTTATTGAGGTTCCGGATCTCCTTGCTGTTTTTTTGTCTTGATGATCTGTCCAGGGTTGTGAGTGGGGTATTAAAGTTCCCAGCGATGATATTGTTAGGGTCAATCTCTTTTGTAAATTTCCATACAAGGTGCTTTACAAACTTTGGTGTTCCTTTGTTGGGTGCATAAATGTTTAGGATGGATATTTCTTGTTGGTGGATTGAAACTTTTATCATTATATAGTGACCTTCATCTTTTTAAATTTTTGATAGCTTAAAGGGTATTTTGTCTGAGATTAAAATTGCAACTCGGCTTTCTTTTGTGTTCCATTTGCCTGAAACTTTGCTTCCCATTATTTTATTTTGAGTCTATGAATGTCCTTTCTGGTGAGATGAGTCTCTTGGAGAAACTATATTGTTGCTTTATGATATTTTTTCCATTTTGCCATTCCATGTCTTTTCAGTGGTGCATTTATCCATTCACATTCAAGCTAATTATTGAAATGTCAGAGTTTATTCCTGTCATGGGGTTCTTATAGAGGTGTTATTGATCCTGTTTGTTGGTTGTGTTTTTGATTTTGGGGTTGATCCGTGTGTGTTTTCGATCTTTTTTCTGCACTCTTGTGAATAATGTTGTTGCTCTTTGTTCCCTTTCTTCTGTGTTTAATACTTTCTTAAGTATTTCTTGTAGGGCTGGTCTAGGGGCAGCATAAGTTCTGAGGGATTGAATGTCTGGGAAAGATTTTAATTCTTCCTCACTGATGAAGCTTAGTTTAGCTGGGTAGGCTATTCTTGGTTGCAATTGATTATCTTTGGGGGCTCCAAGCTCTCCTAGCCTGAAGTGTTTCTGTAGAAAAATCTGCTGCTATTCTAATTGGTCTTCTCCGGTAGGTAGTCTGACCTTTTTCTCTTGCTGCCTTTAGGATCTTTTCTTTTATACCTACTTTGTTTAAGTGAATTATTATGTGTCTGGGAGTTGGTCTTCTCATTTGTTGTCTTGCAGGGGTTCTCTGAATCTCTTGTGTTTGAATTTTCATGTCACTGACGAGATGAGGGAAGTTTTCCTGAATAATTTCATGGAATGTTCTTTCCAGAGTTGTCTCTGTCTCTTTTTCTGCCTCAGGAAGTCCAATTATGCTTAGGTTTGGTCTCTTGAAGTAACTGCTCGTCTCTTGAAGGTTTTCTTCTGTCTGTTTAAGCTTCGTTTCTATGATATGGACAGTTTGGGTTAGCTCTGTATTTTGTTCCTCAAGCTTTGAGATTCTTTCTTCTGCTTGGTTAATTCTGCCTTCCATGCTTATTACTTTGTTCCATATTTCAATCACAGTATTCTTTACTGCTGTTATCTCTGTTATCAACTTCTTCCTATTTTCCTCTTGTCTCACCTCAATTCTTTTTATTCTTTCTTTTAGTGTCTTGATGTCTGGGTTTCTAGTATGTGACCAGTTATTCTGGGGGCTCTTCATTGTTGCCTTCCGAAGTCTGTTATCTCAGTGTCAGGGAGACCTACACTTTTCTTTTGGCTTTTTTTCATTTGTGTAGATTTTCCTCCTCACTTCCCCCACCCCCCCTTCTTTAATTTTGTTGTTCAGGGGTGGCGGGGTTGCTTTTACGTCTGTTTGCTTGATCTCCTATTCTTCCTTGTGTGAATCCTCTAGCTTTGTTTACTTCTGAAGCTTGACTGTGGGTTGAGGATTGTACTTGATTTTTTTTGCAGTTTTGAGGTTGAATTGAGGGGGAAGCTGTGATTCAAAATCTATCTGCAGATTGAAGTATCCATTGACAGGTGTATGAATACCATGGAACCTACTTCCCACTGCCTTGCAATCTGTCCATGCAGTGGGGGAATAGGTTTACTCCCTGAAAGCAAAATGTGGTAAGAAAAAGGAAAGGGATGGAACAGGGGAGGGGGGAAGAGGAAGCTGGAGAGTGAGAAGAGTAAGAGGGAAAAACAGACAAACGTACCGACTAATAAATGAAAAGAGACACAAGGACAGAAAAGAGTAAGAACAAAAAAAGAAAAACAAACCCCCCCAAAACAGAAAACTAGAGCATACAATCATACAGACATACAAGCCAATCAAACTCCTTATTGATACTATTCCTTTACACAAACATGAAGTCTAAAGGACAAAAAGAATCAGTAAACTAACAGAGGCAAAGCTTGTATGAAAACACTATCAATAGTAATAAAAAGAGAGGAAAAAGAGGAAAAAAGAAAAAGGATAAGTTAAACAAACATACAAACAATACAAATAGAAAAAATAAAAACAAGGGAACCAAGCCTGCTCTTAGATCATTCCTCTAAGTCCAGTGTCCTTTCAGCTCTGATCTCTAGTTTTCATTGCAGGCTGGTAGGGTTATTCACTGCTAGGATCTGATGTCCCAGGCCTGCTGCAGGGGGAGGTTTGATCAGATCTAAGCTCAGTCAGCTAGCTGCCTGAGAAGTCTGCCATTCAAATCTGACCTGTGTCCGATCTGGCATGGGGGAGGGGTTTCGGTCTCTCCCAGTTTGATTTTATTACCTTAGAACTCAAGCTGGAGGCAGGTGGAACTAGGCAGAGCTGGTGTGCTGGGTGAGTCAATGCAGTGTCTGTGTGGCCTCAGGGCTCTAGCTATTATCCGAGCACCCACCAGTCAAACTCTGGGAGGTGGAGTGTGGGACAGTCAGGAGCTGCAGGTCAGTGTGGCAGTGGGTGGTTTGTGCTGGGCGGAGCTATGTAGCAGGCCTGGGGGCCCGGAGCTGCCTGGGCTGGGAATGGGGGGCTGCCTTGGACAGGGGGAGGGAGCAGCAGCAGCGGCGGCTTCTTCAGCAATGCGATGCGTGGAAAGAACTCCATGGCAGGGAATCTCGAGCCAATCCAGGCAGGGCAGCGACTGCAGGAGGGAGCAGCAGCAGCAGCAGCAGCAGCAGCAGCTCAGCCAGCAGTGCAGTGCGTGGAAACAAGGTCCTCCAGCCCACAGGCCAATGTGGCCAGTGGCGGCAGCGGTGGTGGTGGCAGCAGCTGCAGTGGCAAACAGAGCTGTGTGTGGGGCTGATTTCTGCCAGCCCTCAGACTTGTGCAACTTGTCAAAGAGCAAGCTGGCAGTGGCGGGGGCAGGTGGCACCAAGGGTGAACAAGAGTCCCTATGGTCACTCCCTTTCCCAGAGTCTTAACGGATCAACTTACTCCTTCGCCATCTTGCCAGAAGTTCCTCAAGATTGCTTTGATTATTTAGGGTCCTTTAGAGTTCGATATGGATTTTGCAATTTTTTTTTTCTGTAAAAAATGCCATTGGAATTTTGGTAGGAATTGCATGAACTCTGCAGATAGCCTTGAGTAGTATGAGCATTTTAACAATATTTTTTCTTTCAATCCATGAAAGTGGATGCATTTTCATTTATTTGTGTCTTCTTCAATTTCTCTCATCAATATTTTAGTTTTCAGTGCACAGATCTTCTACCTCATGGGGTGTTACGGTTACACTCCAAGCAGGGTCTCCAAAATGTTAGGTAGGACCCGCCGGGGGTATGAGTGTCTGGTATGTGATCCGGTGCCATGAGAAAGATGCAAAAAATTGCACAAGAGTTGGACCAGGAAATAGTTTATTTAGAAAGGAAATTTGAGAGAGAGAGAGAGAGAGAGAGAGAGAAGAGATTCACCTCCTCAAGGTAGAGGAGGGGGCCTAAGCCAAGAAACATAGCCTGGTCATAGCACAAAGAGCACATGGCTGCACCATAGCTTGGTAAGGCAATGGCCACAATGGCCTGGCAATGGCAGCTGGTTACTCGTGATTGGGTCCTTTGAATACTTCCCTTTGATGGGGGAAGGTCATTACGGTGATTGGGTGGTGGTCTGCTCTAAGTCATCTTGAAGGGGCAGGAAAGCACAGGTACTGACCTCAGGTGATGGACAGCGGGCATATGGGTGGGTCAGTCACATGACTGCTGTCATGGTGGTTGCCTAGATGGAAGGAGACAAGGGGAGGTGTTTTTCCTGCAAGACACCTGTCAGATGTTTCCAATTCACAAGCTTCTTAGCAAAAATGTGGTCTTATCATTTCCATGCCTTCAGTCAGCTAAGGGGTGATGTTTGACCTTCTGCCTCTGACAAGGAACCTGAACGTCTCCTAGAGATTATTATGCTAAACTATGAGTTGAAAGGTTGGGCTGTCCTTCTCTTGCATCTGATGGAGATTTGCCTAGGTGGTGGGGTAGGCTGCCAGCTTTGGCTGTGGTAAAATGTCGGAATGCTTTCTAAAACCTGCCTATTGGAAATTTATCGATCTATATCCAACCTGTGCTAGATTCAAAGCGTGTCAGTCTAAGCAAAAATGGCTGTGCTGAGGCAACATGTGAACTAAGTTTAGTCTAAGTTTCTCGGGGTCCTTCCTTTCATGGGGTAAATTTATTCTTAAGTTTTTAAAGCTTTTCTATAGCTATTGTAAATGCAATTGTTTTATTGGTTTTGTTTTTGGATAGTTTGTTTTTAGTGTATAGAAGTGCTACTGATCTCTGAATGTTCATTTTGTGTCCTGAAACTTTTATTAACTTCATTCATTAATTCTAGCCATTTCTTGGTGAAGTCATTAGGGTTTCTATATATATGATCATGTTGTCTGCGCACAGAGAGAATTAACCTTCATTTCCTATTTGGAACCTTGTATTTCTTTCTTTTTCCTAATGGCTCTGGCCAGGATTTCCAGTATTATGTGGAACAGAGGTGACAAGTTTAGGTATCCTTGTCTTGTACCTGAGGAAAATCTTGCAACTTTATGTACTATGATGGTAGTGGTGGGCTTGTGGTATATGACCTTTGTTGTGTGGAGGTACTCACTTCTATACATAATTTGTTTAGAATTTTTATCAAGAATTTATATTTAATTTTCACATCCATTGTCCTTTATGCTGGGATTAGCATATGTTGAACCATCTTTGCCTCCCTAGCATAAATCTCACTAAATACTGGGGGGAAATGGTATCTTCAGAAACCTAGTTTGTATATGCCCTGGTCATTCTACAATTATTATAATTCACAAAGATGTTGTGTACTGAATTTAATGCCTTCAGCTTGATTCTAGAGGAAGGATTATTAGGCAAGTTGATGCCTACATTATGATTGGAAACTCAAGTGAATGTAGCAACCGTCCTGATTCCCATCATGATGCTAGTTACTATTGAATGAATGTAAGGTCCTTCCACGTGTCTCGTACTTCAGGCCCTTGAAGAGCCATATGATTCTGCAGCAGCTGGGACACATCCTAGTCCTAAATCTCTCTCTAGAACTGATCCTGTTTTGGGTTCAGCTGCAGTCAGTAATTAAGGCTCAGACATCAAGGGGAATCTTGGTCTAAGGTCTTGCTACTCAAAGTGTGGTTAGGGGACCGGCAGCATCATCAGCATCACCTGAGAGCTTACTGAAACTGCAGGGCGATGGGCCAACCTTAAGTTACCAAACAGGAATCTGAATTGTAACAAGATCCCTAAGTGGTTCTTTGGTACATTAAGGTTTGTGCAGTATTGATCTACAGTCCAATCTCAAATACAGACGTTCATCTGGATTTTACTCTGCATCTGGACCAAAACCCATCTTTCTCTACCTGGGTTGGAAAAGTAGACATTTATGCCACAAAAGTGTCAGGCCATAGAAAAATGCCTGATTTCCTCCCAAGGTTGAGACCACACTTCCAACTTCAGCTCAGTCACCACCATTTGACCCAGCTTCAGCCCCTATCAGAGAATTTGGTCCCACCCTGCTATGAGCCTTAGACAGGTTATTGCCTTTGAATCCATGGATCCAAACATGATTATCTTTCTTGGTACGGCACTCTTGTAGTCTTTTAATGGGTTTGAACAAGGACCTCCCCTGTCTTCCATCTGGGTTCTCAGGTCTGCCCTTGCAAATTTCCCAGTCATTGCTTCAGCCTCACATTGGATCAATTGCGATACCCTAAGCTTCACCTTATCCCCAGTTCCTGCCTCAGCTTTGGTCTGATTCATGGCCTATATATGAGAAAATTAGTTGTTCATTGTCTCAGTCTCATGTCAAGTCACTGCCCCTGTCATGAATTCTGCATCTGTCACTGCCTTGGCCTCAGGCTAGGTCTCTGATCTGTCTGCCACTGCCTGATTCAGTCTTGTCAGATCCCTAGTAATTGTCTCAGGCTTGGCCTGAATCAGAGACCATGACTTGGCCGTTGCCTGAGCTACTAGTCGCTTAAACCTAGGTCACTAACTCTATAGTGGCCGCTGCCCCCAACAAATTCCTTGTGCGCAAACTGGGTTCCAGCCCTTGTCCTCAACTATTTCACTGCTATTGTCTTGGTTCGCAGCTTGCTTTGTTGTCCTTGTCATATCGATCTCTGGCTTAGCTTAGTGACACACTCAATATAAATCGAAGCCACACTCCAACTCATGGCCAAGATCTGGTTATGGCTTTTGCCCTACATTACAGTGATCTACTGTGTAAGCAAGGCCTAATAAGCCTCCTACTCTGATAGGTTAGAAGCATGGGAGAAACACAGGGCACTTAAACTGCGATTGGTAGAGGTAGTTAAATAAAAACCACATCTTTGTCTAAGATTCCCTTTCCCTGATCACAATGGTTCCATACAAAAGATCAACCAACTTGTAGTCACTACTAGCCCATTCAGTTCTCTCGATGACAAAGAATTTCATATCCCTCACTTCCAAATAACTCCCTATAACCAAAATTACGGGCAGGTTTTTTGGAAGTGGAAGTGGAAAGATTCAGATTGTATATAAGATTTGAATTTTAAAACAGGCCAGCAGCACTAGAGAGAACCACACTGAACCAGAGAGGAGCCAGTGACTAGTCCTCATCCTCAACCTATGGCATATCACATAACTTGGACCCTGATTCCTCTAACTTTGTTTCCTCCCTCCTGCCCTCAACTACTGAGGAACTAAATCAAGAAGAGGCAGGGAAAGAGTAAAAAACAGACCTAATCCCTGTCCCCTAAATTATAGCCAATTATTTCGGGGGGGGAGTTCTGGGCTTGAATGTAAATTTGTAATTTTGAAACACAAGGGGCCAAGTTTTTAAAAATGAAATCACCATAGATGTAATTCGGAGAATGAAAAGACCATGCAACAAAATATGACTTAAAGTAGATGGAGGAAAAATAAAGTATCGACAGTGTTGTAAAACCTAAATAACCAGCTACACAAGCTGACATCACCTGTTTCCTGGTTTGGCACACAAAGTTTTGTGCACCAAATATTTTGGGCTCTCTTACTTCCTGAACTTGGTAGGACTGTTTCAGTAGCCCCTTGAAGGATGGCTAGACAACTTGGGTTCCAATGGGGCATGAGCAAAAGTGATTTGTATCACTTCCAGAGAGAAGCTTTTCAAAGTGGAGATGCAAGGTATCATATTCCTTTACTGCCTGACTCAGTGATCTACCACGTTCTACCCAGTGGATGTTGTCTTCTCTCAGTCTAGGACCTTGAGTGAGGCCAATGAAGAAATACCACACTTCCTGCCAAAAGTAGACAGGTATGTCGGGAAAAAAGTCTGTTTGTTGTTTAAAGACATGCGATTTGGGAGTTATTTATTACAGCAGTGAAATAGGGTCCATCGTAGCTGACATCATCGAACAATTGCAAAAACTCTTGACACACTGTCCAAATATTGGGCACCTCTAACCCAAACAGCTCTCTACTAGCTATACAGAGAATTTTTTCTAAGTCAAATTTTATTCACCTGCTTAAAATCCCACAGTTTTATGAGCTGTTTCTTTGTATCACTTCCCCATTTTCTAATTGGATTGTTTGTTTTACTGTTGAGCTTTGAGAGTTCTTTCTATATTCTAAATACTAGTCCCTTGGCAGATATGTGGTTTGCTCATCTTTTTCCAGTCTGTAGCTTATCATTTCATATTAATAGAATCCTTTTCAGAGTCAAACTTTTGATTTTGATGAATCAAATTTGTCCATTTTTTATTATGAACTGTAGCTTGTTGCCAAGTTTAAGAACCCTTTGCCTAATCATAGATCCTAAAGGATTTCTCCAATTATTTTTCTAAAAGTTTTACAGGTTTACATTTCACATTTTGGTCCATGATCCATTTTGATTTTTAATCTTTATGTAAAATATGAAATTTAGGTTGAGGCTAAACAGATGGCAAATATGCCCACGTCCCGCATCATCAGTCCTTAGGGGAATGCACATTAAAACCACAATAGGATATCACTACACACCTATCAGATTGGCTAAAGCAAGAAAATAGTGACAAACCAACTGCTGGTGAGGATGTGGAAAAACTTTCTCTCACCCTCATTGCTGGTGGGAATATAAAATGACACAGCCACCTGGAAAGGAGTTTGGCAATTTCTTAAAAAGTCCAACATGGAATTGCACTCCTGGGCATTTTCCCCAAGGATGCAAAAACATGTATACAACTTGCATTTATATAACATTCTCGAAATAACAAAATTATAGACAGGAGAGCAGATGAGTGGTTTCCAAGGGTTGTGGAAGAGACAGTGGTAGGAGGAAAGCCTCCGTGGCTATGGGAGGGCAGCAGGAGGGATTCTCATGGCAATGAAAATATTCCATAGCTCGACTGTATCAATGCCAAGACCCTAGTTGCCATACTATAGTCTAGTTCTGCGGGATGATACCACCGGGGAGCTGGGAAAAGTGTACAGGGGTTCTCACTGGGACTCTGCATGTAAAGATATGATTATCTCAAAATAAAAAGTTTAGTTTCTTCATTAAGAAAAAGAAAACAGTGCCAACATGGAGGGCAGCAGAACCAGAGGGTCAAAGAGCCGCCCTAATTGGCAGTCGCCAGTAGCAAGAAAACTCCATCTGCCCATCAGGGACCTGGTAAGAACGAACCTGCTAAGGGGACGGTGTACATTGCTTGTGGATATAGTCTGTGGGGGCACTGAAAACACACTTGTCCCAGAGGCCTAAACCTCCTGGGCTTTGTCCACTGTGCAGGCCAGAATGCCAGTGGGAAGCAGGTGTGCTCTCTTCTGAAGAGAGGAGAAAACACTTGGCTCACAAACAGTGGCCACTTACGGAGGCCTGGAAATCTGCTAGAGTGCCGAGCACTGGATCACCATCGCCCCAACAACCCCAGGTGAATATTAGGGCATTGGAACCCAAAATAATTTCTTAATTTAACACAGGTGCCAGCCTTTTGGTCCTAGCCATCCATGGTGGAATCATATCGCCTTGCCTTAATTAAAAGTTTCTAAAGGTTAATTTTAAAAGGTATAAGTATGTCTAATTAACAATCTCCAAAATAATTTTCTCCTTCAAACAACAGACAGTGGGAGGAAGATACAAAATTCAGTTAACTGCACCCCCAATTGTCTTTGTTACAAAAATGAGGTTTTTTTTAAACTTTCCAAAACCTTTGGGCTATCACTTTGGATAAATAAGTAACGTTTGCAATAACTACTGTATTCCTGTATTATAACGCTGTGCTTTTCAACAGTGTAATACTTAAACTCTTCAAGCTCTTAATTCAGTCACTCTAGGGTGAGATAAGAAACAAGCCTCAGGAACCACACCAACCTCACACCCTCCTCCTGATCTACCTGCAGACCAGGCACAAGGATTACTAATCCAACACAGGATGAAAAGTAAAATAACCTGGGCTTCACTCTTTAGCATATCAATCGTTGTGAAGGTATATCAAACCTATTATAAAAACAAAAGAAACCGTTTTCTCTTGCCAAGGTTTACCTGTTTTAAATTCTCAAAGTAAGCTACAACCTAACTATGTATCTCTAAAGTTTTCAATTTTTCTTTCTTCAGACTTTGTCAAAGTAGCTGTATTTCCTTGTTAAAGTACAACTATAGATGATTTACAAGGGAATATTTCAACTTACGTTGATAAATCAGAGGCTAGACTTAAACATACATATAATTTACCAGACTACTTTCATTTTTCCAGCATTGTTTCTGGGTCAACAGCCTTTTTCATCATTGTATGCTTGAAGATTTTTGCCTGTGCTCTCGCTTGATGCTTGATTCGATCTAAATAGTCGTCAGTTGCGGTCCCACTGTTTCCTATTCGTCCCCTCAGAAATAGATAGGTGGGGACACCGCTACGGCCCACCTCAGCAGGATGTAGTTACAAAAGATTGACCTTCGCCCCATTTCCCAAGATCATAAGACTATTTCCAAGAGCAGGAGTGGGGAATGAAAGGATGGACCAAGAACAGGAAGCCATTTTGTTTTTTCCTAGATCCTAACACAGTGATGAAAAAGTGCAAACTGTGCCCTAGAGGAATGCATCCTTTAGGTAAAGATTAGCTTTGTTAACTTTGCCTTTCCAGAAAGATGGAACCCTCAAGCATGATGGTCATTGGCCTATTGTAATCTGAAAATAAACTTCTGGGGGTGGTGAGAGCCAGTGACCCAGTGCCTGGGGACTGAGACCTCCCTCCTCAGGGTCTCCAAGACATTCGCAAGTGGTCAACAAGGGAGTCATGGCAGTTATGTCTACCTGATTGCAACATCTCCAGGGGAAAAGACTTAACTTGGGGGCTCAGGGGCTATGAAGCCACACTCATCTTGGAGTGCTGACCCCCTTCCTGTCTGTGGGAAGGGAACTTTTCTTAAATAAATCTTTTCTTCTTCCAAAAAACAAAGTTTAGTTTCTCTAAGAAAAAAGCAAAACAAAAGAAAACAAACCCCACGACTTTATTCATCACGGTTTTAAAAGCCCTTGATTTCTGCCTGCTCCTCCTTGTATGGTGACCATTGCTCAGTTGTTTTTCCATTGCCTTTGCTCTATGGGTTCTGTAATAAGGGCTCCAGGTTGGTCTTAATACCTTCATATCTTCATTCCAGGAGGATTCTTTCAATAACCATTTTCAGGATGCCCCTGCTGTAAGTTCACAGGGAGGGGGAGAGCACAGCCTGCAAGTAGCAGAGGAGTCAGTGCAAACTATCCCCACCTTTCTCAACTATGAGTATAATGTAATTAGGAAAGTAGGTCCCAAGCTATTAGGCCTCCTGTTAATCTTGAAGTACTGTCTCCTGGCAATTATGGAAGATGGCCTGTAGATGGGCCCTGCATTAGAATCATTCAGGCATCTCAGTCCTCTGGAGAAAGGTGTTTATTGCTAATGTGTAGAAACATAATGATTCTTGTGTGTTGTTTTACAGCTGATAATTGTTCTGAATTCACTTAGTTTTATAACATTGTGTGTGTGTGTGTGTGTGTGTGTGTGTGTGTGTGTGTGTGTGCATGTGATGTGTGTAGTTTTTAGGGATTTCTACATACAAGATTATGTTGTCTGTGAATAAAAATAATTTTGTTTTTTCCGAAATTTGGTGACTTTTATTTCTTTTTCTTGTCTAATTTCTCTGTCTAGGACTTCTGTACTATGGTGAATCAAAATGGTAAAAACAGTCATGCTTGTCTTGTTCCTAATCTTAGAGAATAACCTTTCACTTGTATGATGTTATCTGTGGGCTTTCTATCTATGGTCTTTGTTGAGTCATTTTCCTTCTATTCCTAGCTTGTTGCATGTTTCTCTTACAGGAGGGTTCTGTATTTTGTCAAATGCTTTTTCTGTATCACTTGAGGTAATCATGTTTGTTTTCTTCATTCTGTTAATGTGGTATATCACATGATTGATGATCATATGTTTAATCATTATTTTCCTTCTAAGAATGAACCCCACTTGGCCCTGGTGTATAATGATTTGAATATGCTTGTTAGTGTTTTGTTGAAGATTTCTTTATCAATATTCATCAGTTTTCGTTTTGTGTGTGGAGTCTTTATCGGTATCCGATATGAAGATAATGCTGACCTCAAAGAGTGAGTTTGGAAGCGTTCTCTCTTATGCAATATTTTGGAAGAGTTTAGGAGAATTGATGATGCTATTTCTTTAATTGGTTGGTAGAATTCACCAGTAAAGCCATATGGCCACATAGCCCTGGGCTATTATTTGTTGGGAAGTTTTGATTACTGATTCAATCTCTCCCCATTAGTTACAAGTCTGTTCAGATTGTCTTTCTTTATGGTTTAGTCTTGGCAGGCAGAGAGCTTCTAGGAATGTCTCTGTTTCATCTAGGTTATTAAATTTGTGCTGTACAAGCGTTCATAGTATTCTCTTATAATTCTTTCTAGTTATGTAAAATCAGCAGTAGCATCTCCTTTTTTACTTCTGAATTTTTTTTTCAATTTCAGTCATGTTTCTTCCTTTCAAGCAAGATAGTTAAATGTTTGCCAACTTTGTTGATCTTTTGAAGAACTGACTCTTGGTTGCTTTGATTTTCGGTTTTTCTTTTCTCTGTGTTGTTTATCTATGCTCTACTCTGTCATTTCCTTCCTTCTGCTGCCTTTGCATTTAGTTCATTTTTGTTTCTGTAGCTGCTTCAAGTATAAAATTAGGTTGATGAATCAAGGTATTTCTTCTTGTTTAATGCAAGTATTTACAGCTGTAAGTTTCCCTCTTACCACTGTTCTCGTTGATCCCACACATTTTGATATGTTGCATTTTCATTCATCTCATAATATTTTTAATTTCTTGTGGGATTTCTCCTTTGTCCCATTCATTGATTAAAAGTATGCTGTTTAATTTCCTGACATTTGTGGATTTTTCAGTTTTCCTTCCATTTTGGTTTCGGTGGTCAGAAAAACTATTTTGTACAGTTTCTCAATCTCTTTGAATTTATTTAGACTTGTTTTATGGCCTCACATACGATCTATCTTACAAAATGTTTCATGTGCATTGCAGAAAAATGTGTATTCTCCTATTTTTAGGTGAGTGTTCTGTATTGTTCATCCAATTTTATCAGTTATCTATAATAGTCACTGTCTTTTGTGAAAATAAGATAATTTTCATGCAGCTATTCTGGATTGGTATTTTATCATCTTGCTTTGCATTTTATAAAAACCCCTAAGTTGCCATCAGTTATATTATTATTCTTATTATAAACACTCATCAGTTCTTTCTCTTTTGAAAGTGGTCAGTAATAAACTAATCACAGCCATTTGAAGGTTTTTAAAAAATCACCTACAAAATTTTTTTATATTACTTTGATGCTTCCCTGAAAATGCTTGCAATTGTTTACCAGCCTGAGTTTTTTTTTTAATCTATGTCAAAAAAATGCAGTCTCAGAGCTCTGTGGAAAAGTACTGTGTCAAGTACTCTTGAGCACAGGTTTCTGATAAGGTCTCTTGTGCAACATTGAAACTATACTTGTGGGCTAGTGAGGATTTCCAGAATTCTAGTAGAGAATCAGATGACTTCGTGAGACTGCTAACTCAAAATTAAGGAGAACAAGAATTTATTGGATAGGACTGAATGAGCTGATGAAAGATGATTGTGGGTTTTGTTTGAAATATTGTTGATGTTTAATGTTTTATATTGTAAATATGTAAAAGAAAACCCTTTCTCACTTCATACGGGGTCTGACAGTCAAGTTCGTGAACTCATCCTGGAAAACGTGGCTACATACTTCCTTGCTGAATATCACTATGGTCACTTTCGAAGTACACCCCTTGGGAAGGTATGTACCAACAACAGTGCCTAGGCTACCCACCAAAGCCCTTTTGGAACTCTTTTTCTGGAATGACAATCAGAGCTGTCATCATATTACCCTTGTTGGCTTGAATGTCATCAACATGACTTCCTTTCAATATTCCCTTTATCTTCAGGTAAAGGAAAAAGCCACTGGGGGCCAGATAAGAAGAGTAGGGAGGGTGTTCCGATACAGTTATTTGTTTACTGGCTAAAAACTCCCTCATAGACAGTGCTGTGTGAGCTGGGGCATTGCTCCTTCGGGAACATTTTGCACACACCTTTCTCGCGCCAAGATTTCCAGTTAAGATTTTCCTGTTTCTCTATCAATGTTTATTTGGTCTCCTATGCTTCTCACAGTCAGCTGATAATTCTGACGCACAATTTGACAGCATTTTTTGCAATGGTTTCGTCAGTTCTGCTCGTTACTGGCTATCCTGACCTCTGTTCATCAGTGATGCTTTACTCCCTGCAGAAAAATGATTGATCCATTTGCATACTACCGTTTTCTTCATGGCATTATCCCCATAAACTTGAACTAACATATCCCTGATTTCACTTCCATTCTTGCCTAGTTTAGCAAGAAATTAATGTTTGTTCATTGCTCTAATTCAGGCTCCATCATTCTCGCAGCAGCACACAAATCATGCAACGACAATCATGAACGCCACTCAGCAAGACACTGCCACACGCTGACACAAACACAGCTGTGAGACACTGATATAACAAGGTTATGAAACCTTACCGAGTTGTTTGTGCAGTGCTCCCAACGTAAGTGCAGAGTGGCAAGTTGGCAAACTTAATTATCAGACCCTTTATCAGTTATAACATTTTAGACTATACTTCTGACCCCACATCACTTATAACAGTTTGGACTATATTTCTGTACACATGAATAAAATTTTAGTAAATGATATGTTTTTCTTCCTGCCTTACTCCTCCATAATTCAGAAAGTATTTTTTTTTATGGCAGTACACATATTTTCTTAATAAGGTTCATTAAGAGTCTGTTTTCCTTGTTAACAAGACATGATTGCAAATAGTGATTAGGCTACCAAGGCTTCGAATGAAATGTCATATCTGAGAGGGATACTCATTTAATCAGATGTGACCAGGCACTTTGAAGGACCTATGTTCATCTTGATAAAAAGCATACTTACAAAGCTCTTTTAGGGAAACAAATCTGGTACCTATCTTGCAGTATTCCCAGCCTTTTAGGCAGGTCCAGGAAACTTAGGTTATTTTGGGGACCTTGAGAAGTATTTGCCCACATTTATAGGTATTATAGGCAAAAACTGGTAGTGAGTTATTGGTTTAGCTTTCTATCCTTGCAAAACTTTTAAACGTCTCATCTGAGATTCCTTATTACAAAAACTTCCAGGAAAGCAAACTTAAGGTCTATATAGGAAATTACCATTTCTTGTTGCAGCTATGTAGATAATAGCGCTAATTCTAATGAGATTAGCCTTATTTTGTTTTTTTTTCTGGCAAGAATAATCCATCCTTGAGACTATTTGTGATCAATGGCAGAAGGATAACTGTTGAGTGACCTTTTGTATTTCAATGGAGAAGTAGTCATTGTCTTTATATAGTAAGCCCTTGGGGTTGTTAGAGTCTAGCACCATTCATTGTCCTTGAAGTATTTTGTAACTCTTGGTAAATTGTAAGTAAAAAGGACAGAGGATTAAAGTATGTCCTTCAGATTCAGATATACTTACCCCTCCCCCACCTCCCTGCACAGTTGGGAAACCGCCTTCGTCTTATTTTACAAGTCATCTCAACATCCCCTTAATCCAGGGGTCCCCAACCCCTGGGCTGCAGACCAGTACTGGTTTGTGGCCTGTTAGAAACCGGTCTACACAGCAGGAGGTGAGCGGCAGGTGAGTGGAGCTCCATCTTCTGTCAGATCAATCTCACTTAGTGTCTCATTGGAGCAGGAACTGTAGTGTGAACAGTGCATGTGGGAGATCTAGCTTGCATGCTCCTAATGGGAATCTAATGCCTGATGATGCTCCCTCCCTGAGGAAAAACTGTCTTCCACAAAACCAGTCCCTGGTGCCACAGAGGTTGGGGACCGCTGGCTCAATCCATACGAATCCGTGGTGTTGCAATTTTTTGTTTGAACCAGCTATAGCATGCCAAGTTTCCTCAATGAATGAGTAAAAGGACATTTTAAGCACTTGTTCATTTTTATATTTGTGTGAGAGTCATGATTTTACCCTTTCTGAACATTATCTTTTAACTGGTTGAATAAATAAGCTTTAAAAATATCACCATCAGAAAGGACTCATAACTAACTTTTCATTAATAGACCCTTTTAGACCATGTGAATTTTTAAACTATGTATGCCTATTTACTGTCCAAAGGATAGAATTCTAGAACTAAACAAAATTTATAAGTGAGGATATATACAGTCATCCTCCCTGTCTGTGGGGAGTTGGTCCCAAGACCTCATGGATGCCGAAATCCACGGATGCTCAAGTCCCTGATAAAAAATGGCAATATATGTGCACACAACTCATGAACATCCTCCCTTGTAGTTTAAATCATCTCTAGATTATGTATAATACCTAATACCATGTAAACAACTTTTTATTACCTATAACACCTAATACAACGTAAACAGTTGTTGAACTGTATTGCTTATGGAATAATGACAAAAAGAAAAAAGTCTGTACATGTTCACTACAGACACAGCCATCCTTTTTTCTATTTGGGATGGGTTGAATCCTTGGATGCTGAACCCACAGATAGGGAGGGCTGAGTGTTTATGATTTTCCCCTGCTGAAGCATTCGTTCGACCTAGTGGACCTTGTATGGGGTTTTCTCGTTTCAGAATGATAATTGGCTAAACTGATCCCTCTATATTTTATCCGTTAACAGGATAAACAAAGTGGATAGACCTTCTATTTCTAGAAATCCAAAGAGAGAGAAGGTGGCTGCTCGTGTGGTTTGACCTCTAGCTAAGAGGACTTACTCCTCTGTGTTCCAGTCAGTAACCCTGAATGGTGAGAAAGAGAATAAACATGCAACACCTGTTATCTAGCAGGCACTTTTCACATAACTTCTGCTTTAATTTTAATAGCAATCCTTGACGTTCATGTTAATTCTAGTTTACTGGTGAGAAGAAAGAGGCTTTGAAATCACTTGCTTATGGTAGTCAACCAACCACTGGAGTTTACCGAGTCTAGGGCCTTGTGCTCCTCTCCATTATGCACCTAGCTCTAGTACCTACCAGATTCATCTTTTGAAGGGGACAAATCTTGTTCCGTTTCTCACTCTCTGTTTCCAGGAATGATTTCTCCTTCGTAATAGACCAGACGAGCCATTATTAAATCAAATCAGATCCTTTTATTCAAGGCAAATCCCTGTCTGTTGAGTGGGTAGGGTGAGAGTGTGAAGTGTTTATTCCGTCATTCATTTGGTCTATTTAGAGCCCCTCATCCTAAAGCGGGAGTGGCCAGCTGCTTGCTGCTGTCTTTATACTCACTGAGGTTAGTGAAGGGGAGTGGTGTGGTGGTGGTGGTGGAGGGGGCTGTGATCTGAGGGGAGGCAGGCTGATGAACCGACCTCCAGGTTTTAAACACACATTTGTCACTTCACTTGTTCAAAAGCTCCCTCTCAATGGTGCAATGACGTCACAGTGCTGTAGTGGCTACCGTGGCTCATGTGCGACTGCTATTGCCTGTATTACGCTGGAGGACTAGCAACGAGTGAAAAAGTTGCCTCAGCCCTGTTCTGAGTGGTGGCCATCAGGTGCTGAGAGCAGTCATAGGCTGGACGGTAAGGGGGCACAGCTAACTGGCCGCTCAGAACGATTCAGTTAGCCGCAGCCACTGGTCAGGGTGCTACTGCCAGGCCAGCAGCCCATAGCTACCAACAATGAGGAAGATGGAGCCTCAGCATCCAAACCTGGTCCTGTTCCACCCACTTTAATCCTCTTGCTGTCCTTTCCTCCTTCCGTGAACCCGCCACTCCTCCTGAACCTTGTTGATCCTAAATCTGGTCCCATTGCTGCCAGCAGCAGTGGTGCCAACAGCTGTCATTGCAGCTGCCCAGAGGAACCAGCATTTGAGGACCTGGAAAGGGAACCTGTCAAATCCACAGAGAGAATCCAGCTTTGGCAGATCCTTAGATATTTAGGTCATTTTGATGTCCTTCAAAAAACACCTTCTATTTAGACCTATTTTTCAGCTCTGTGCTACCACATGGCCCTCTTGCCTTCCTGCCAGGATGAGTCAATGCTAGTGAAGTGACTGCAGCCTTGAGGATAAGGGATAAATGCTCTGCAAAGCAGGTTACGGGCTTAATTCAGCATGGTGCTGGGGATGGGGAGGACCACTAGGCAAGAACTAGATCATGTCAAGCAAATCTGAATTCTGATCGCCAAGGTGAAATGATAGTTTCCTGGGTAGCTTTTAAAATATAGTAAAAGTGACACAGAAGTTGGAGGAAAGGAGCCGACTTATCACACGCCTCTTTCAAACTCCCCCTAATACATGACTTTGAAGCACCATTGGCATCAAGGATAAGGAACAGAGTCAGTTTACCTAGAGATAGAGGAATAGTGCTCTCTGGAAGAACTAAAGAGGAAGAGGTCATCCATGAACAATATCAAACTTTGTAAAATATTTAAGATAGTTTATTCTGAGACAGATGTGAGTAACCTAGGTCCGTGACATTGTTATTCCAAGAAGTCCTGAGAACATGTGGCTGAGATGGCTGAGTCGCAGCTTGGCTATATACCTCTTAGAAAGACAGGGGTTACAAAAGTCACAAATCAGTTCATGTGAGATTTATACTGGTTCTGCCCGGAGGACAGGGGATCTCCAAGCAGGGCCTTGCATAGGTGGATTCACAGATTTACTGTTTAAGGGATTCTGAAGTCAGCAAAGGAAATGCCCCTGTTGATAAGGTCATGGGGTGTTGAGAGGAACCTTCTTGATATGCAGATGAGGCCTCAATGGTGGCAACCCTGAGAGAGAATAAGTAGCAAATGTGTAGCTCCTTATGGATCCCTGGGGAGGAGATTCTATGCAGATGCAAATTTCTCCAAGAGGTGGCTTTGCAGGGTCATATAAGATTTTGATTTCCCTCTTTGTTATGTGATGTTAAGCCAGAGTCAGGTGGGAAAGTAAATGACATTACATACAGTTCGTGAAAACCGACCTCCCCAGGCCCCTTAGTTAGGAATCTGGCAAGGGAAAGAAAATAAACAAGTGAGAGTTACAGTCCTTAGTTTCATACAGGAATACTCATACTTTGCTTGCAGACAAAGTAGAGGATGAAATCTCTCTAGAGAAGAAAAGCAGAGAAAAGAGGTATGTAAATGTGTGAGTTAAAATAATTGACTCTCATTCAGAGCAATACTTAAATTGAGGTTAAAGAGGCAAAGCACAGCGTGGGATCAATGGATGACAATATCAGCTTATCCCATGCCAATAGTGTGTTTTTCTCCTGCTACTCAATCTCAAAGGGCCTCAGTAAGCACAGGAAGAAGGAACACTTGTAAATTCAGTGAGAAACAAGTAGGCAAGTTTAAACAAAAGAATGTCTGTTTAATAATGTACAACAGATCTGCCAAACATCAAAGCACCTGCTGACATTTACAAAGCTTTCACTGATGGAGTGAACATGGCCCCTTCCCCAATGGATTATAAAGCCTCCTCATGGAAAGATTAGCAACACCACAGGAAGCACTGCTGCTGGCATCCATGAACAAGGAAGACCTCTGGAGAGCAGTAGCTGTGAAGAAGCTACATTTGCTGTACCAGTGAGGATACTGAGAAGGAAGAAAAGCAAGAGCAAGAAATTGCTCTGAAGGAAGATCTGCTTTCATCTGAATCATCACAGATGACTGAGGAAGGGCCATGGCCAGCCGCTGCTTTTCCCATGCTACCAGAGGCCAGAAAGAAGGATCAGAAAATATTGAATAAAGGGGTTCAGAACTCAAAGGTGCTGAGGTGCAGCAGAAAAATCCAGGACCAGTTCCAAAATGAAAGCCTCCCTTGTTTAGAAAATCTGCAGAGTAGGTATATTAGAAATGTAGTTTGTGACCAAAAGACTCTTCTTAATTTCATTTCCCGCTCTTTTGCTTACAAGGGTTATCTAGGGGGAGAAAGGAGAAACAAATGACGACTACTTATAGTCAGAACATTTTATTAATTCCAAAGGATTCCATCAACTTGGTTTTTGCCTTATGAGAAAGAAGCAGCATTTACAATTATTTTTCAAACAACACTGTTTGCATATGTTGTTTTGCAATTTAACCTAAGTATACAGTTTTGTATGAGGTATAATAGATCACTCCAAAAAAGGAAACTTTTACATTGAATTAATGGCTTTCACAGTTTTTTGTTTTTGTTTTTTTTTTTTTTGAGTTGGAGTCTCACTCTGTCCAGACTGGAGTGCAACGGCCGCTGCCACCGCAGCTCCCGCTGGCTCCGGCTATCCTTCCGCCTCAGCCTTTCGAGTAGCCGAAATTACAGATGTGCGCTACCACTCCCGGCTGATTTTTTTTGATTTATTGTAGAGATGAGGTCTCGCTGCCCAGGCAGGTCTCGAACCCGCGGCTCAGGCAATCCACTCACCTCAGCCTCCAAAGGCGCGGGAATTACAGGCTGAGCCACCAAGCATGGCTGGCTTTCACAGTTTACAGGCATTTTTGTACCGCTATTAATGAAGGTCTTGCAACTAAATGGATACTTAAAAATCTATTTTTTCCTGAATACTTGTTAATTACCTAGAAGTCAACAAGCTGTCTTTAAATCTGATAAAGAAAGATTTATTTGCGAAGAAAAGATGCTAAAGAGAACTTTGAAATTAGAAAACCAAATTCTCAAATGTTTGTTGCTGTTGCTACGATGTTTCATTTTTTAGTTTTACAAAAACACCACTGATGTCTCTTAGTTCCCCAAAGTCCACAGGATAAAGGCCAAACACCTATGAAGTACCTAACAGGCCTCTTGCCTATCTTTCCCGTAGCCTCTCCTGGTCCTCATGTAGTTGCCCCAGACCCCAAATGCTTCGTTCACTTTGTTCACACTGTTGCCTCTGTAATGACTCTTCTGCAGTACCTGGCCCAGAAGATTTTTATTTTCTTTTCAAAACTGGCTCAAAAGGTACTACCTTTCCAATGCCTTTCAATTCTTTCCCAGGAAGACTGCCTCCTCATTCTCATGTCAACTTCTCACTTCTGTTTCATCACACTTGCATTATAAATATGTCTGCCACTAATATCTGTCAGCTCTTTAACCTCCGAGCCTAAGATGGACCTTGCCATATCATTGTTGTCTCAGTAAAAGTTTCATAAATGAAAAGAAATGGAAAACAAAGCTTGTCATCAAAAGACTTGGGGTTAATACAGGAACAATTCAAAGGGCTTTCGCTGTCCAAACTAAAAGTAGCTGCGTGGAATTATTTGTCAACATTGCAACTGGATGGCCAAGGAACAAGACTGAGAAGTCCAGGACTAGAAGGAGAAAAGTGAGGCTCTGAAGGATACAATGGGTCACTTAAAAAGGAGACATTGCTGATGAATGGTGGAGAGAGATGCTTGAATCTCCAGGCTTTGAACATCCAGCCTGGTTCTCTTTATGTACACACCTTCACATGGCATTCAAGGTTGTCCATAAGCTGGGGTTCAATCTTGCATTTCATGCTTTACATTCCACTACATTCTTTCATGTGTGAGGATGTTCTCCAAAAACAGAATTCCTTTCTCTCACAAAGGATGCCCTTCTCTCCTTAGCTTCCATGCCATTGTTTCCTGGGTTTCCTGCCTTATAACAGTAGCTGTTATAAGAATGGTGATACAAAAAAAATGAGAGGTGGGTATAAGGGAGCCTTAGCACCAACCAGACAGGTTAGGCTTAGGGATTAAGAAGCGCAAGCAGAAAAAAAAGGTAAATCAGGGAATGTGGAGGCACAGTAAGGAGGCCCGTGGTCCAGAAAGGGAGCAGTGGTAGTTCAAAGGTGAAAGAGGGAGACCATCATCTCTGGCTGGCTCATGCACTGTTGGATGCTCTCCCTCTGAGCAGAAGCTAAGGCACGAGTCTCCTCCCAAAAGCGGTTGTGTCCTTTCTCGGTGAGTCCCCAGAGGCAAGCTCGAGGTCTTCTTGTTCTGGCCCCATCCTCAGAACATACCGGCAACTTCTTAAAGCTGCCCAGGAAGCAGAGGTCATGGCGAAGTGTGCTCTTCCAGCCGTCTGAAGCTGTCCGGAAGTAGGGGAAATGCTGTCGAATGAAACTGTAGATCTCCTGCACATTAAGGCCACAGTGAGGGCTGTTTTTTAATGCGAGGACAATTAAGTGGCTGTAATTGAGAGGGGGCCTCAACCAGGTTTTTCTCTTCTGGACTTTGACTTGTGATAGCTTTTGGCTCTGAAAGTGCTTCCTTGTGTTATGAGACTGGAGGTCCACAGAAGAGTTGTTCTCTTGTTCCCTAGCCACTTCTTCTGTGAGGTTAAAATCACTGGAGGAAGGGGTGACCAGCTTCTGCAAAGGAGACTGCTCACTGGAAGAAGATGGCAGGGACTCCACCACTGTGGCTTCTGAGGAGCTAAACTCTTCTGTTTTTAAGGGAGGTAGAAGGGAAGGTAGCATTCTTGTCAGATCCTTCTTTTTACTGGGCTCTGGGGCTTTCTGGCTGCCATGGGGGCACACGATGTTGGGGTTCACCCACATCCACAGGTTGGGTTCAAACTGAGGACCATCATTGTCTGGACTGGGTCTCTTCTCCTGAGGAACCACTGGGTGCTTCATTGTTTGCATTCTGTATTTGACAAGGTTCTGCTCAGCTAAGGGGAGCTGGTCTGTGGTGCAAGTCAGGAAGAACTCATTCTCCATGTCCCAGTCCAGCAGCCCGGGGACCTGGCCATGGAGACTGTACCAAAATTCACGATCTTTTAGATTCATGTCCATCTTGAATGGAGAGATAGGTAGAAGGAGACTTCCAAAATAACACAAGTCTCTCAGGCACTTCTCAAAGTTTCTGCTGGGGCACTGTTGTTAAGTTTATCAGTAGAGGTCTCACTCTGACACCAAGGCTGGAGCCCATTGGCACTATTATGGCTCACAGCAGCTTGACCTCCTGGGCTCAGGTGATCCTTAGGTCTACTAGAAAAAGAGGCACCAATGCCTCACTGATTAGTGGTCAGACTTGGAGAGACCTCTGCATTCTAGAACAAAACACAAAATAGGGAAGGAATGAAAAAGGGCTTTTTGTAATCAGGGGTATCCAAATAGGAAAGAGGAAGTCAAGTTATCCCTCTTTGCAGATGACATGATTCTTACCTCAAAAACCAAAGAGAATCTGTCAAAAATCTCCTTGCACTGACAAAGGACTTTGGCAAAAATCTCAGGCATAAAATAAATGTGCAAAAGACAGTTGCATTCCTATACACCAACAATAAAGAAATGGAAACCCCCAAAAGAAACACAATCCCATTCACAATAGCCACACAAAAATGAAATACCTTGGCATCTCCCTAACTAGAGATGTGAAAGATCTTTACAGCGAAAACTACAAAACACTGCTCAAAGAAATCAACGATGACACAAATAAATAGAAAAATATTCCAGTTCATGGATTGGAAGGATCAACATTGTTAAGATGTCCATCCTACCCAGGGAAATCTAGATATTTAACACAATACCCATTAAATTACCAGCAGCATTCTTCTCAGACCTGGAAAAGACAATACAGGAATTCATATGGAAACATAAACGACCACGAACTGCCAAAACAATCCTCAGCAAAACAAACAAAGTGGGAGGCATCACATTCCCAGACTTTAAGCTTCATTATAAAGCTACAATAATCAAAACAGCCTGGTATTAGTACAGCAATAGGCATATAGACCAATGGAACAGGATAGAGATTCTAGAGGCAAAACTTCAATTTCTCAACCAACTCATCTTCAACAAAGCCTCCACCACCAACCAATGGGGAAAGGAGAACCTATTCAGTAAATGGTGCTGAGAAAACTGGCTGACCACATGCAGAAGACTAAAACTAGACCCCTACCTATCACCATACACAAAAATCAACTCAAAATGGATCAGAGAGCTAAACGTAAAACCTCAAACTATGGGAACCTTAGAAAATGGAGGAAACACTCTTATGGAAGTTGGAAATGGCAACCATTCCTGATCAAAACCCCAAATGCCCATGCCATAAGAGATAAGATACACAAACGGGACCTCATCAAACTGACAAGCTTCTGCAAAGCCAAAGAAACCATCAAGAGAGTGGAGAGACAGCCCACAGACTGTGAAAAAATATTTGCCACCTGTATATCTGACAGAGGCCTAACATCTGGGATCTACAAGGAACTCAGACGTGCTGAAAAGAAAAAAAACAAATAGCCCCATTACAAAGTGGGTAAATGATATGAACAGACACTTCTCAAAAGAAGTCATTCATATGACCAGCCAACAGACACATGAAAAAATGCTCAGGCGCACTAATCATCAATGAACTGCAAATTAAAAGCGCACTGAGATACCACCTAACTCCTGTCAGGATGACCATCTTCAATAATGCAAAAACAACAGATGCTGGTGAGGATGCAGGGAAATGGACATATTTCTACACTGTTGGTGGGAGGGTAAACTAGTACAACGGCTGTGGAAATCAGTTTGGCAATTCCTAAAAGATCTAAAAATCGACCTTCCACACAACCCTGCAATCCCCCTACTGGGACTATACCCAAAGGAACTCTAATCACTGTATGAAAAACATACCTGCACATGTATGTTTATTGCAGCATTGGTCACAATTGCAAAAATGTGGAACCAACCATGCTGCCCACAGAAAGAGGACTGGATAAAAAAAGTGGTACATATACATGATGGAATATTATGCAGTCATAAAGAAAGACAAAATTATGAACTTCGCAGCAACTTGGACACTCAGAGTCTATAATACTGAGTGATCTATCACAGAAACAGAGAACCGAGTATCACATGTTCTCACTCATAAGCGGATCTTGAACAGCTATCGTAATACTAAAAGAAAGGGACTGGCAGTAGTGGAAACTGTCGGGGAGGGGGCACACCTCATCCACAAGAGTACCTGCATAATAAACATTTGTATACCTAACCCTGAATTGTACCCCATATCTTCAAAATTAAATATTAAAAAATAAACAGCTAGATAAGAAAATTGCCCAACACGTTGTATATAAGTGCACTGAAAGTGATAAGTACCTAAGAATAACTAATAATTTATAAAATTTATTAGCAAGCATTAATGAAGACTTAAATAAATGGAAAGATATCACCATGCTGGTGGTTGTGAGATTTATGATTGAATGTCCAATTGCTACAAACTCATCTGTAAATTAAATGTAATCACAATAAAAATTTCAACAATTCCAACAAACAAACAAACAACTTTTTACCAGGAAAAAATTAAAAGGTGGAAATCCTAAGGTTGCTTTGTAAGCAGGACATCCCCATATGAAGACCTACAAACCTTAAATTACGTGCAAACTAATGTGTCTTGCATAAAAGGTGATCACCTGGCATATCTTTCAACTCTCGCTGGGTTCATTTAATGAAGGGACAAACATGTGCAGATCACTTTATATTTTTGAGTCTTTCTTAAAAGGTTTTAAAAATTATTTCATTTTTTAAAGTGCCTTTGGACTTCCACCAAGTGCTTTCGTGTAGATGATCTCAACTGATTTTCCTGATGGCCCTGCAACATAACATGGCACTACTAAGCCACGTCACAGGTACAGGAATTGAGATCTACAGAACACTCAAGACTACATAATCAAGCAAGTAGGGGAGCTAGATCCACAGCTCAGGTCTTCGTATCCTTTCACAGCATCCATTGCCTCTTGATCATTCAACATACTACATAAAGCAGGCAGCAATATGTGTAACCTCAGTTTTCAGAGTAAGATAGTAACTATCAGAAGATGGCCTCCAGTAATCTCAAACCCACACTAGAACCCAACCTTGCTGTTATTTTTCATTCCTTTTCTGGGAAACAGTTGGCTTCCCTCTCTCCTGGTCACCTTCTCAGGAAAGGGGTTCTGAACTATACTCTGAACAGTGAACTGCAGGTATAAAGTAAGTTTAGCCATGCCATGCGAGGTTCTGAAAACCCCAGGACACTTGTAGTAAATTCATGCCAAAGACATTTGTAAGGTAAACAAAATGGAAAGGCTTCATTTAATCCAGTCTGCACAAAATCCATTCATGAAGCATGTGACTTTGTTAAAACCACTACATAGGACAATGTCACAAACATATCCAGCACATGTCCACGGGAGCTATTGGAGGCAGTTTTTCCAACCTCTGGTCCTCTTCTACTCTAAATCATCCTCCACACAAGCTGTCACAGTGGGCTTTCTACTTCACAAATATAAAAAATAATAACAACAATAATATCAACTGTGAATTCTTACTGAATGCTCTAAGAACTCTAATTCAGCTCCTAAATCTTCAAAATAACCCCATGAAGTAGATACTCTTATTATTCTCACTTTATGGAGTAACAAACATGAGGCACAAAGAAGCCTTCATTGTATAGCTAGTGGAAAACAGGGCTGGCTTTCAAAACCAAGCAGTCTGGCTGCAGAATGTGTGCTTTTACCAACTGTATTAACCGCTGCTGTTTTGGTACTACAAAAAGCATAAAAGGCCCTCCAAGATCCCACCCCCGTTTATCTTTCCAGGCTAATTTATTAACCCAACTTTGTTGCTTCATACTTTAGGTCCCAGAAATACTGAAAGGCTGGGAGTTTTGCCACACAGCCAACTCTCTTTTGTCCACGTCCCTTTGCTCAAGAACCTCTACTTAGAATAGTCAACTACCAATTTCTTTGGTTTGGCTAACCTCTATTCATCTTTTAAGACTACAGAAAGCCTTGTCTAATAAAAATGCTGCTTCTACCTCCCCCTAGGAAATTAATGGATCTCCTACACCGTGGCCCACTGATCTGGGTAAAGCAGGGAATTAACCCCAAATATTTAACTTATTATGCCAACCCTACAGAGCATGGCAGCATGTTGGCTCTCAGTAGTCCCCCATGCCTTAAGTGGAGGCTCTAGCGTTACAGACTCTCTCTTCCATCTTCACCTGGGAACAAGTCTACTCTGTAGATATTGGCTAGTAAAATCAGATCATAACTTTGTATTCTATTTTTTTGAGGCTCATTTAAAAACAGTCAAAATTTATGTACTGAGCACCTACCACGTTCCAAGCAGTATGTAACATGCCTGGAAGATAACTAAGACACAACCCAAGAGGATATCACAGCCTAACAGGAGAAGAGAGACAAGAGAAAATTAGAGTGTGATGAATACTAGACACTATGCTAGGAGAGCATAGAAGGGAAAACTTAGCCTAGATAACAGGAATCAGAAGGGATCTCCACAGAATGTGTTGCTTGAGCTTAAAAGCCAGACTACCTAGAAGCAGAAATACAGACAAGAGGCTAGCACATGCCACCTGGGTACACATGCAACATGCTATATAAAGCAGGCAGCAATATGTGTAATCTGTGTTTCAGGATAAGATGGTAACTATCAGAAGGTTTCCATTAGCCTCTAATCCACACCAGAACCCAACCTTGTCTGTCCCTTAAGTGCTCCAGAAAAGGAGGCAAGGGCATTTTGCACATGCTCTGGAAAAATACTTAAATTCCTATCTTTGGGTATCCTGTTTTTCAGACCCCCACCAATCCTAAGTGTCAATATAGATAAAAATGTCAGTAACCGATGAAACCACATGTTCTAAGCATAGTAGGGTACAACAACATGGTAACTTAAATTGGGACGAGTGGCAGGAACTCATAATCACCTGACCTTAGAAGTACCTTTTCAGCATGTGCATGCTTATGCTTGCTCTTTCTCTTACACACACACACACACACACACACACACACACACACACACACACACACCAGCAGCAGCCACAGAAGCAGTATTTTTCCCTGACTTCAGTTTTCAAAAGCCCAGATTTTGGTCCTCACTCCAAAAAATGGTTAAAAAGAGAGTAGCTAATACACATTTGGGGTCAAAGCAATTCAGGTATGCTTAGTAAGTCTTCTTATTAGGATCATGAATGCTTTCCAAGAAAGTCAGGAGCAGGGTTAAAAGCATGCAAAGTCACCTTAAAGGGGCTCCCCACTTCCAAATTGTAACTTTTTGACCACATACAAGATGATTAATTGAAACTATTTCAGTCTGTAAAAACTATAAGAACATAATGATACCCAATCTAAATACAAACCAACAAAACCCCAGTTAGTTGTAAAGGAGAAAAGAGCATTGTCATAGGACACTTAAGTTTTGTTGCTTGTATGTAAGAACTGCTAAATGTCTACTTGTTTCTAAGGATGGGCAAGCAAGAAAGAATACAGGAAAAACAGTAAGCAAGCTACATGTGGTTCCAGAAAAACAGGTACCATCCCAATGGCTGCCATGTATGGTTATACAGGCTGCATGCAGCCCAAGGGTGCCTGATAAGAGAACATGAAATTCAGCCTGAGCTCTGTTTTCAGAACCATATGTTCTGGTCCTGAGGCTGTGTCCATTCATAGGAGGTACTTCTTTGTAATTCATACAGAGGAGACATGCAGTCACTTCATGCCCTCAAACTGCATCCTCCTAGAGGGGGCATATTTTTTTCTCATTCACACATAGACCAGCAGCCATGTATATCAAGAACTGGTAAGATATATTAGCACTGATGGTCACAGATAATTATCAGGGGGAAATAGGTCCCGAGTGTTGCAAGACGATTAACAACATAATTTAAACTCAATCCTTTTTCTACTAGGAAATGAATCCTCTAAAAAGTCCAGCTAATGATAACAAAATACAAGTAAGAAATACATAAACCTGAATAATGCTAACAGACTAGGTAAGTATAGCAAAAGAACAAGGTAATGGGCACTACCAACCATGCATAAATAAAAGAATGTTTCATTTATGTTAAAGACAAGTCTCACACAGCCACACACACACTCTGGGTGATAGACAGGGAATTAAAAGTACCATGAGATAAATAAAACACTCTTATTAAAAAGACCTCAGCCAGTACTTTGTGGTTAAATCACTTTAAACTACCCAACCATGTCCTATGACCTGTCCCCCAAGAATGAATGAGTTGATAACATGTATTCTGTTACCTTGGCATGTTTGACATGGCATTTCTCTTTTCAGTTGAAGAAGATTATCGAAACCCTAAGAAAATATACAAGTAGTAAAATTACTGAAATCCCAAAAAGACAGCAACATAAGTTAATCCGGGGGAGGAAAAATGCAAGGCTAGAAATAAAGAAGAAATCAGCTAAACCCATAGAGTTCATACTTTAGAATAGGTTTTCATGTAACTACATGGATATAGTTTTAATGATTGTATTGATGCAGATTTCATATATTAGTCAAGCCATTTGAAGTGTTTCAAAAAGGTCACATTAAATTTATAATTGCGGTTTAAAACTTAGGAAATTTAATACCTCAAATTGGTGACCAATGTCTAATTAGTCAATAAGATTAATTTTTAAAGTTCTGTTTATAAGCCATTTGAACTTAATAAAACTGAGCAGCAAACAAAGCACAAATAGTAGTAAGTATTCCTCTTCATGTACCAAAGCCACTGAACTCTAAAGAACCCATGATAGAACTTATTATTTTAACACTATTTTCATTAGCTTTTTTTTGGGTAGTAATCAGATTGACTTTTCAAGTTTCTGGAAACTTCCTCATTGTTCTCACAGGTACCAAACATGACAGAGTTCAATCCTGTTCATGTTATGTTTGAAGTAGCTGTGCATGTAACAAACCACAGAAGGCAGCTGGAATAAGTGACGGTCATTGGACTCTCCAACTTATCTCTTCCACATCTGCGTTTCCTCCTCTATAAGACAGAGATGAAAAAAAATCCTATCTCCATTAGTTATTGGGAATGAATATCAAATGATAAATTGTAATGTAATCATTAATTAATGTCTAATGTACATCAAGGTCTAACTTTAGTATTTGACACCTCATAAGGTTCCATAAATGTAAACTTTCATTTATGTTATTTTTTAAAGGGAAATGTGGCTCTTAAACATGAACATATTACACAGAAATCACACTAGAAAACAAACAGAATTGATTGTAATGACTATGCATGGAAGGCTTACTTAACTTGGCAGTCTAGAAACAGGATTTTAACCCTTACTTTAGGAGTTGCAAGCTGAAACCCAAAACCTCAATCCAACCAAACTTTGAGTCTTCCTTTTATCCAAGGTTTTGAAAGTTTTGAACTTGTGGAAGAAAAAGTGCCTCTTGATTTGAAATACTTTTTTTCCAAGTGTTCTCAGACACTTTAAAGGCTAATAATCCCATGTTCATTGTCACTTACTGCTTGGTTTCCTCTCCAAGGGTTGGACCTCAAGTGCCTGGGAAGGAGAAGGGGAAGAGAACTGTCTACAAAGCAAAACAAAGCATAAACTCAGACAAAAACCCTGTGGAGATGGCTATATCCTGAGGCAAGCTTTTTCTTTGTGTGTGTGAGTAGGAGCCTTACTCTGTTGTCCAGGCTGGAGTGCTGTGGCAGGATCACAGCTCACAGCAGCCTCCACCTCCTGGGCTCAAGTGATCCTTCTGCTTCAGTCTCCGGAGCAGCTGGGACAACAAGTGCTTGCCCCTACACCCGGCTATTTTTTAAAAATATATTTTGTGTAGATGAGGTCTCACTATGTTGCCCCGGCTGGTTTTGAACTCCTGATCTCAAGGGATCCTCCTCTCTCTGCCTCCCAAGTGCTGGGATTACAGGTGTGAGCCACTGCACCCAGCCCTGAGGCAAACTTTGCATAGTTTAAAGCAAAGAAACTGTCTTGCAATAGGGATTAAGTGACTTGTCAAGAAAACAGAATACAGAGAGTAGAGTCAGAATCTTAGGTCAAGTACATGTTTCACACCATTCCAGCTGCTTTTTGTTCTTCTCAAGAGAACGAGTCACACCAACACACATATTAAAATGTGTGACAGGCCGGGCTCGGTGGCTCAGCCTATAATCCCAGTACTTTGGGAGGCCAAGGTGAGTGGATTGCCAGAGCCTGTGGGTTCGTGACCCGCCCAGGCAACTTGGCCAGACCTCGTCTCTACAATAAATCAAAAATGAGCCGGGCGTGGTAGCACACGCCTGTAGTTTTGGCTACTTGGAGGGCTGAGGTGGAAGGATAGCCGGAGCCCAGTAGGTCGAGGCTGTGGTGGCCGGGAGCGTGCCACTGCACTTCAGTCTGGGCGACAGAGTGAGAATTCAACTCAAAAAAACAAATAAACAAAAAAACATGTGCTAGGTCAATCTGACACAATGATTACATATGTGTTGGAGACCCTCTTCTCTTTGCTTCAACCATATAAGAAATAAAATTACAGACAGAAACAGACAATTTAAAAAAAATCAAGCTCAAATATTATCAAAAAATCTTATTAGACCAGAAAAACAAAAAGACATGTGGAATTAAAGCCTTTGGCTTGTTTGGCTCTGGGTTATCAAGCAGAAGTTGAAAGTTCAGAGTTTGCTTTTTTTGGGAGAAAGGAGATCAAAATTTAGGCGCTAGAATGGGGCTATCTTGCAAAAAGAAGCTGAAAAATATTGCTGTCAAATCCTGGAAAACTGCAGGTCTAGGAAAGCAGAAATGCATAGACGAAACCTTGCCACCAGAAGTGAGCCATGCCCACATGTAGCTAATTCTACTGGGCCTGTGGTATTCTCAGTAACATCATGAGGCAGTAACTTGGAATTTCCATCCTGAGATGCAGTAGGTGGACTGACGCCTGGAGTATTTGGAGAAATCAACCAAAAAACCTCTAGAAAGGTCAGAGGGTTGAAGGGAGGTGGGAATGGGCTAATAAATAAAGGTAGACAAGAGGGAGAAAACCAAAAGCTTCCTGTCAATCATAATTATAGCTGACAACTATAATCCCAAAACACATGAAGACATTGAATTACAAGAAAAATTAACAATCAGGTCATGAATTCACTCCAGAAGGTGATAACATTAAGGGAGTCTTCTGGATAATAAATTATGTGCAGTATATTCAAAGCAACAAAGAGTAAACATATTTAAAGTGTTACTAAAGCACGGTTGGATGGCTCACTCTGTAAATCGCCCTGACTGAAGTGCAGTGGATAAGCTCCGCGGTCACGAGACCTCACCTGTGGGAATCTTGGCTAGAACTCATCTCACAGTAGCATAAAGGAATACAAAATAATACGCGGGCTCGGTGGCACAGCCTGTAATGTCTTTGGGACTGTAGGATGAGGATGCCGAGCCCAGTAGGGTCGAGACCTGGGCCGGCAGCAGCACTGCACTCCAGCTGGCGATTAAGTGAGCCACCAACTAAATAAACAAAAAAGTGTACAATGAAAGGTAGGGATAAAAGGAGCAATTAAATTTTGGATGAAAAATGTCCCTGAAATTTTAAAAATGCAATAAATAAGACAAACTCAACAGGACATGGTCACAGAATCAACTGATGAATGGAAAGATGCATTACTAAAGAACTCACCCAGCATAACAGATATTCATAAAAAGATAAGAATACAAAATAATAGTTAAGAGAAATGGAGGATATGTTGAGAAACACCAACATTCATCTAAAAGTTTCAAAAGGGCATTAAAAAGAATAATAAAGAATCAGATAACTGAAGAGAAATTGCTTTCCTGATTTGAAGAAACACAGAGTTCTCAGATCAAAAGTCCACTGAGCAATTAATAAAGTCAACCCACTCTCAGTACATTGAATAAAACCTTATAACATCAAGAATAAAGTGTCAGGAAAGGTGGGTGCTTCAGCTGGGCGCAGTGGCTCATGCCCGTCATCAGTACTTTGGGAGGCCGAGGCAGGAGGTTCAATTAAGCCCAGGAGTTTGAAACCAGCTGGATCAACAAAGTGAGACCTCATCCCTATAAAAAAAATTAACTGGGTGTGGTGGCACACCCCTATAGTCCCAGCTACTACAGAGGCTGAGGCAGGAGGATTGCTTGAACAGAGGAATTGCAGGCTGCAGTGAGCTGTGATTATGCACTGATATCCGGGCCTGAGCAGCAGAGTGAGACCCTAACTCACAAACAAACAAACAAACATGGGCACTTGACACAATAGCAGTGTTGCTGAGTTGTGTGATGCTGAAGCTGTGTCAGCCCCCAAATCTCTGAGAATGCCACAGGTACTGTCTGTCCTTGATATATTTCTTACCTAAAATAATCTTCCCTCATTATTTTCAATACTTATTGCTAGTGCAATATGCCAAAGAACTGCTCAAACTTGTTCCATAGCCATTGGTATACAAATTTCAGAGGTATGTGTATGCCTAGCTATAGTGGAAAGAATTACACTCACTGCCCTGAAATAGCAAGAAAATTGGAGATATCGTCAGGAGCAGGCTGACTGCTGATGCTAAGACTTTAATTGATAAAGTCAGAGTGCACAGAGCCAATGGTTCAATCTGTCAAAACAAATGACACTGAGATTGTTTGATTCAACCAGCTGTAAAATTAGGGAAGAAGATGCTGCATCCACATGCATGCTTCTTCTTTATGAAATGAATGCCAACTGTACTCACATGAACTCTCGGACCTCGTGCAATTTGATGGTTGACCAATGGCTCTGACTCAGAGGGTGCTGAGAGCTCCTTGCAAAAAGAAGGATCACAGCTTCAAAACAAAAACAAAAACAAAAAACTAGAGATAAATTACATACAATAAAATGAGCAGAAAATGTACATTTTCAATTTGATCAATTTTGACAGTTGTATACACCCATGGAACCACCATTTAGAACAAGGTGTGAAACATTTCTAACAGTTTTCTCATCCAGACTCCTTCGTCACTTTGAAACTATTTCTGTCTTTTATCACCATAGATTAGTTGTGCTTGTACTTCCACTTTATGTAAAGAGAATTCTACAATATTAATAACAAATAATAACAATCTTGAGAGCCGCTAGAGGGGGAAAAAGATCAACTAGACTGAGAACAGGAAACAATAGATACTAGAAATATTTATAAATGCTGAAGCAAAATGACTGTTAACCTAAATCTTTGTACCTAAACAATTATTCAAGTGTGAGGGGAAAATAAAAGACATTTGCAGTCATTAGAATTAACCATAAATTGTCACTACACGCAATGGAAACAATGCTATTTAGCAATAAGAAAAGTGAAGACAGGGAAGACATAGGGGGAAGAGCAACAATGACAAGCAAAGTGACTAAACGACTATGTTTCAAATGACTATAAAATTACAAAAATGGTTTTCTATGTTTAAAAGAGCAAAACAAAAACTCTATCTAAAAATAATGGAGGGGTTTGATGGGTAGTTCAAGCACCTGAGACTTTTGGCCCAATTAAGAGGATAGAAAATATGAATAATCAGAAGTCTTTGTTAGAAAAATGTATAGTTTATAGTTATATATTTTACAATGTAAGGGGGAAAAAACATTAAGAATTTAAATATAATCTATAGCATCCAAGCATCAGTAGTAATGAGGGATAAAGAAGCCGAGAAAAGTGATATTAAACTGAAAACAAACCAAAAACAAAAAAATTAGACATAAGTCAAACATTATCCATAAAGCATACATAATGTAAACAAATAACTCACCTAATAAAGCCAAGATAAGCAGAATAGTTTTTCATAATAGAGTTATATAGTATCGATAAGAGCTACATCTAAGAGAAAAAACACCAAAAGATTAAAATATAAATAGAAGCTATGCCAAAACAGAAAACGTAGGTGTAGCGATATTAATATGAGAGAAGTAGAATTAAAATGTAAAAGATTGACCTATATATAGTTAAAACCCTGCACCCAAGAAATAGAAAATACACATTTTTGCAAAATTTGCAAAAATTTATCATAAACCAGGTCAAAAAGGAAGACTCAAAAATCTCAAATAATCTATAACATACAGACAGTTTCTCCAATCACAGGATGATTAACTATGTGATACAGGAAAAAAAAACAGACAAAAATAGCTTAGAAACTTCCAAAATCAATCCTTAAAATCTCACTGGTTGGAGAATTCAAAATGAAAATTCTGACATATAAAACCCAAACAGCAGTGAATAAGCTATATTTTGAAATTTCTGGGATGTACCATAGTGACATTTAGAAGGGAACTTATAGCAAATGACAATTTTATGAAAAGTAAAAACGGGTACCCCTTCGGGTCCCCTCCCGTGAAGGAGTTTTCCGTCCTCTAAAAATCCTGCTTTCACTTAAAAAAAAAAAAAAGAAAAGCAAAAACACTTTGAATAAAAAAATGTCTTCCACCAAAAACATTTAAAAACCCATTATTTATAAATCTTATTAAAAACATAAGCGATATTAATAAAGAATACATTATGTTTAAATACTGGAAGGTCAGTATCATAAAGATAACAATATTCTGCATTTTACTCTAAAAATTAAATAGCATTCCAGTCAAAATCTCAGGAAAAGTGCTTAAACAAACTTTTCAAGTTGATTCTCCATGTTATAGGGCAAAACCAGGGTCCTGAATAATTAAGACTTATTAAAGAAAATGCAACGAGGATATCTGTCATACCAGACACCAAGACTTATTATACAGCTATAGCAAATTAAGACTATGTTATGAGCAAAAGAAAAAAAGGCCCAAAGGGACAATAGAGTCCAGAAACAAACTGTATCATCAGTACTCTCTATCCCTCTTTGCTTTTCTCCTTAGCGCTTATCAATTCCAAAAATGATAAAGAATTCTACTGTGTATTTTATTCGCTATCTCTGCTCACCAGAGTACAAGGTCAGTGAAGACTGAGATTTTGTTTTCAATGAAGTATTCCCAGTGCCTTGATTTTCTGACTCCATCAATATTGATTGAATGAATAAAGGCCTAAATGTGAAAATCAAAACTGGAATTGCTTAGAATACAGGGGAATGAATATGATTATGTCCCGGGAGTGGAAACAAATTACACAAAAATTAGGTTGCATGATTGAAAACTCATGTCTACACACAAGAGAAGTTGTATAAGCAAAGGATGAAAACGGCAGCTTTATGAGACACATAAAACAAGGATCTTGGAGGAACACCACTCTAACAACAGAAAAGGATGAAAAACCCGGTAGAAAAGGCAAAGGATATGATACGGCCCACTCACAGAAGAAAAACCCTGAATGGCCAGTGAAAACACAAGAGATGCTCAACCTCAATAGTAATCAGAGAAACACGAATTAAAACAAAAATAAGGTGGTGTTACGCACCATCAGATGAAAAATAACTGGTAAATTTAAACATACTCAAAACTTACAACTTGAGAATGCTTTTTAGGTATATAGTCTAGAGAAATTCTTGCGCATGTATATACAGAGAAACAGGCTATCTGAAAGGGAGAACAAATGAAAATTAGGAGACAGCGGAATGTCCACAGCCAACAAAAGAATGCAGAAATTCGGGTATAACTGTTATCATGGACTACTCTAATATTAGCATGTAAAAGAAAGCTACTCATTTCAGTATGGCTTAATTTCAAAGATATAATTCTGAATGAACAAAGTTGCTAATGCATATATACCATAGGCCATCGGTTACATGAAATGGTAAAGGCTGCAAAACAAAACTATTTTAATTATTTGAAAATATGGAGGGAAAGTTTAAAACCATGCAAAGGGAGAAAAAGAATAGGAATAGAGAGGAGTTTCGACTAAGACTGTCATGTGGGAAAGATAAATCAATTATGAGATACACTTCACATCCACTGCCTTTGGGAAAAAAAACAACAAAAAAACAATAGCAGCTTCAAGCCTTGGCAAGGAGGGAAGGAAACACCATCGCTCACTACTTGTGAGCATGTAAATTGGAACAGCCATTTTAAACGGCGATTTGTCAGATATTAATGCCAATTGAGTACCTTGCAATGCAGCACAGCCTTCCAAGTAGCTGGAAGTACAGGAGCACGCAAAAAAAAAAATAAAAAAAATGATGCAGCAACTTGTACTCCTATGGATGTGTCCTAGAAAGCACTTGTAACTCGCTTAAGGAAGTATGAAAGAGGGGGCTCTTCACAATACTGCTTGGAATGCGGAAAAGTAGTTAAACATCCATCCATATGGAAACATAAAAACCATTCTAAGGAGCCCTAGGAGGTTTTTACAAAAAGTCAGTCCTTTGTAAGGAGACCCAGAGCAATCCGGGAGAAGTGTTTGAAGAGGTGAAAACAGCAAGTTGTAAAGAGGGTTACTGTAACCTCCCAGGGGACCGCCTGCTTTGAGGAGAGGATTCAGGTTTAGGTGGTGACGACCACAGGCCTACCTGTGGAGGAGATGAGGTCAGTGATGAGGCAGAGCAGGCGGGAAAACTGCCTATGGAGAAGAGAACTGCCCTAGCACGGTGGCACGAACAGGCACATCCGCCAACAAGCAAGAGAAACGCCCTCACCAGGCGACCTCTCCACAGGCCTTCCGGTGTGATGAAGGACCCCACGTGCGTGAACTGACCTATGGAAAGAGAGATATCATGATGTGGGTGGGCTAACTGGAAGCCTGCCAATAGAAATGAGACTTATGGTTACCCATAAGTCAGCCGGCATGACGAAGAGGACCCTTACTGGAAGGGTTGTCCAGTAGACTGCCTATAAAGAGGAGAAACATGGTTGCCGTGGGCAGGCCAAAGGAGAGGCCGCCCAATAAAAGAATGAGAAAGAATGGGTGTTAAATAAGTGTGTCTGGCAGTCTGTATCTGGATCTGTGGAGAGAGTAGCTCTGGGGTGGATAAAGCACCTGCACTGGATCTGTGGAGAGAGTAGCTCTGGGGTGTTGGCAAGGCTGGGCATAAAATTGCTTGTGTGAGATGGAAGGCCCTGGTGTGTTCTGAGATGAACAGTGAACTGCTTGTAGAGAAGGATCCTGGTACAGGCAGAGATGCTCCAGCAGAAAGGAGAACTTTTATGTGGGTGGAACTGCCTAGAGGCCTTCTTGGACAGAAGAAAGGGCCCTGGGTTGGGCGGGAATGAATAGAAGCCTTCCACTAAAGAATAGAAGGGCCTGGTACGGATGGGGTTACCCAGAGGCTCTCCTATGGGGATGAGATGGACTGGATCTGGGTGACCCAAGACTTGCCTGCGATGATGATGTCGGTGAGAACATTTTGGTAGTGGAATCTGATAGAGGAGCTGGACTCTATTAACGGGAAGGGCCCTGAATCGGTTGAAGTATTCCAGATCTGTTTGTAAACACTGGGAAAAGCCCTGTGTGGTGACATAAAACACAAAAGGTCCCAGGTCCATTGCCAGAGGAAGTGAGGGCCGCCTGGAATCCCAACCTCACCTGCATGCAGCCCACTTACGTAGTAAATCCTCACTTGCAGCCCACAACTCTGTACCAAGTAAATATATAAATAGTATTATTATTTACTAATGAATAAATTACAAAAAAGAAGTCTCACTAGTAGTATTAAAGAGGATCAATAATGGGCATGGCAATGTGGAAGCGTAACCGTGGAGAGTTGTATGCTTCTCTGGGGACTGGGTGTTTAGTAAGTGTGTCTGGCAGTCTGCCTCTGGTTCTTCGGAGAGAGTAGCTATCTGGAGTGGGTAAACCCAAAATCTGGTTGCAGAGTTGTATGCTTCTCTGGGGACTGGGTGTTAAATAAGTGAGTCTGGCAGTCTGCAACTGGATCTGTGGAGAGAGTACTTCTGGGGTGGGTAAACCCCAAAATCTGGTTGCATATTTGTATGCTTCCTGGGGACTGGGTGTTAAATAGTGTGTCTGGCAGTGTGCATCTGGTTCTGCACAGAGAGTAGTTCTGGGTTGGGTAAGCCCAAAATGTGGTTGCAGAGTTGTATGCTTCTTCTGGGGACCGGGTTTTAAATAAGTATGTCTGGCAGTGTGCATCTGGTTCTGTGGAGAGAACAGCTCTGGGGTGGGTAAAACCAAAACCTGGTTGCAGAGTTCTATGCTTGTCTGGGGACTGGGTGTTAAATAAGTGTGTCTATCAGTGTGCATCTGGTTCTGCAGAGGGAGTAGCTCTCTGGAGTGGGTAAACCCAAAATCTTGTTGCAGAGTTGTATGCTTCTCTGGGGACTGGGTGTTAAATAAGTATGTCTGGCAGTGTGCATCTGGTCCTGCGGAGAGAGTATCGCTGGGGTGGGTAAATCCAAAACAAGGTTGCAGAGTTGTATGCTTCTCTGGGGACTGCGTGTTAAATCAGTATGTCTGGCAGTGTGCATCTGGTCCTGCGGAGAGAGTAGCTCTGGGGTGGGCAAACCCAAAACCTGATTGCAGAGTAGTATGCTTCCTTTGGAACTGGGTGTTAAATAAGTATGTCTGGCAGTGTGCATCTGGTCATGTGGAGAGAGTAGCTCTGGGATGGGCAAACCCAAAATCTGGGTTCAGAGTTGTACGCTTCTCTGGGGACAGGGTTTTAAATAAGTGTGTCTGGCCGTGTACATCTGGGTCTGTGGAGAGAGTAGGTCTCTGGAGTGGGTAAACCCAAAAACTGGTTGCAGAGTTGTATGCTCTCTGGGGACTGGGTATTAAATAAGTGTGTCTGACAGTGTGCATCTGGTTCTGCAGAGAAAGTAGCTCTGGGGTGAGTAAACCCAAAATCTGGTTGCAGAGTTGTATGCTTCTCTAGGACTGTGTTTTAAATATGTCTGGCAATCTGCTTCTGGTTCTGTGGAGGGTAGCTCTCTGGAGTGGGTAAACCCAAAATCTGGTTGCAAAATTGTCTTCCAGGCGTACTAGGAAGGTGGGAAGGGCAACCTTGGTGTGTGACGCACCTGGACAAGGAGTGTTGGTCTCTATGCGTCATTGCCATAGGCATAGAAATGAGCAGAGCAGAAGTGAGGGGCTCTTGATAAGGAAAAGCCACACCTAATAGGACCACAGTTTAAGGGAAAATACATTGAATAACAATGACCTAAAGTTTCACACAATTAGTATTTCAGTTGCAATGACAAAGAAGTCATAAGGACGAGTTTACCTTCAACAGATTAGCAATAGGATGTGCCACTCCCTGTCGCCACAGGCATAATTATAAATAGAAAACACCGATATAAGCGGGGGTTGTCCTGAAGCACTTGGGGAGCACCTCAGGGCCAAGTTTGTATAAGGGAAGATTGATTTTGGGAATGAAGGTCCTGTTCTGAGCAGGGCACCTTTACCCTTGGTTAACGTACTGACCATTACCCCTGCTGCCCGATTCTCCTGCAGAGCTTCCCTCAGCCCAAGACTACGCGGTATTTCTGAGTGTCAACTTATCCCTTACAGGACTGATGCTCTTACTGTAGTTTCTCAGTTGTAGAGCTCCCGGATTGTGACTTTCAGAAAAGTGACTCACCAAGACACTTTTAGGACCAGACAGGCCTCTGCTATCTATTCACCTCAGATCACTGATGCTCAGCAAAAGAGTGCTGCTTACATCCCAAAGGAATAACCCCTGCTTTGGGAATGGAGCCACCCATATTCCTTCTGAATACTATTTACACAGAGTCTTACATCATTTTCCCCTTACAGTGGGGGAATGCACTTATACTTCAACAAAGACCGTTCTGGTCTTACTCTATCTGACCCTAATCCCATACTCAGCAGGGCATTCCTCACCATCCTTGACTTGTACATAAAGGTGCAGCTGAACAGCAGGATCTGGAGCTCACCATTAGATGACCAAATATGTACAGGTAAAAGAAAAAGGTTGGACACAACAGGGCGTGCCATCCAGCTGAGAAGCAGGGACTAGGGATGGAGATGGGGGCAAGACTCCTCTTCCAACATGCCTAATACCTTTGATACGGCAAAAAATTTGGAACCTGCTTCTGGGCTAATTCAGAAAAAAATAAATGAGCTTATTTGTGAGGTGTTGACCTTCACTGGCCAGAAGATCTTTGTACTTTGTTTCACATGCCATGCGTAGTCTTTGGGTGAAAATGTATAAAGACCAAGTTGGAAGAAACTAATTGGTTTCAATCATGACTTGTGAGCTTGATATAATTTAGAATTGGCAAAGAAATATTGGGTTGTTTTTTTTTTTGAGTTGGAGTTTCACTCTGTCACCATGGCTGGAGTGAAGTGGCCACCACAACCTCACTTGCTGGGCTCAGGCTATCCTTCCACCTCAGTCTTTCAAGTAGCTGGCAACTACAGGCACACGCCACCATGCCCGGCTAAATTTTTGATTTATTATAGAGATGGCGTCTCACCAAGTTGCCCAGGCTGGTCTCGAACCTTGGGCTCAGGCAATTCTCTCACCTCAGCCTCCAAAGTGCTGGGGTTATAGGCGTGAGCCACCACACCCACCCGGAAAGTATTTACAATTTGGTATCTGTTAAGTTTGTGCTGTTTTTGATTTTTTCACAATCTGATGGCAGTTTGGTTTTATGTTTTATTTGGCAATGGGGTTTCTAGTCCACTGTAAACATCTATTCCCATTCTTATATTTCATAATGTTTATCTTAATTTCTTAATTTAAAAATTAGGTGAAAATGAATTTTGCTATCTACCACATCATTACTTCTTAACTCTTATGCATTTGATGTTGATTGAAAAACTATTGTTTATCCTTTTCCAGGCAGCATTATCCTAAGTTTTTCGTATTTCACGCAGACACCACCCAATAACATCATTCTCTCCTTTCAGAATTTACCCACGCCTTGAAGAAAAATTTCAGCCTTGTCAGTCAGCATCCCCCTAAGTCTGCCTCTGGGTTCCCTCATCCTTTGGACATGTACATCAAGGGCTTATGTGGTAGACAATTAACAGTCAACAGTTCTAGGAAAGTAAATGCCCAAGCTCAGTACCATCAAACAGCAGGAGGTGCCAACTACGAAAGGGGACAGGTGTGACTCACTGAACATAGAGCAGCTGACACTACATAATAAGTTTGAGGGATGACCTTTGCATGGACTAGGGCTGTATTTTTCTGTGCGGAGAAAAGTCTGGTTTGGCATGGTTTGAGAGGCCTTCTCTACACAGACTTAAGTGAAAGGATGACACTCTTTTAAATGAACTGTATCATTCAATCAAGTAGAAAATAACTAGGACTTTTAAAAAACATTATCATTTTAAAGAATTTTTAGAGAAAAATTTGCAAACCTAGAGAGTTCAACCTACTACACACCTAGGCTTTATAGTGTCTTGCCTTCAGTCTCAGACATAGATTCTAATTTACACCATTAGGTCCTCTGCTTCTCAGACCTTTGAACTTGAACTGGAGCTATATCATCAGTTTTTTAGGGGGTTTCTGATTTGGGTACTTCGTTTTCTCCATAAGGTTTTAAAATGCTCCCTTAAAATAAATGTACATAATTATTTATGTATTTATCCATCTATCTGTCATCTATCTCTTACTAGTTTTCATACTCTAGGGTACCCCGATTGAGCCAGGTGCATTATATTGTTTGATTTTGATATATTAAACCACCCTTGCATTCCACAAATAAATTTCACTTTATCATGGTGTATACTCTGTTTAATATGATGCTGAATTTGATTTGGTAGTGCTTTGTTAGGGGTTTTCAAAGCATTCGTAAAGGGTATTGGCTTATAATTTCATTTTGTTGAATTTTTTTTTTTGCAGGTTTTGGTATCAGGGTAACGCTGGCTTCATAGTCTGATTTAGGCAGTAGGGGCTCCCTTCACATTTCTGAAATACTATAATAAGGATTGATATTATTTTTTCCTCAAGTGCTTAGTAGAGTTATCCAGTTGAGCCATGTGGTCCAAAGCTATTCTTTTTGGGAGATTTTGGTTACTGATGCCATTATCTTACTAGTTAAAGATTATTTCGATTTTCTCTTTCTTTAAGGTCTAGTCTTTGTAGGTTTTAGGTTTGTACATATTTGTTCATTTAATATAGCTTATTCAATGTGATGACCTACAATTGTTCTTGGTACCCATTTATTACTATCCTTTATTTCTATACTATCAAGTATAAAATTGATAGTAAGTTGGAAGTTACATTTTTTATTTAAATATGAGTGTTCTGGTCTTTCTTTAGTCAGTGCAGCTATAAATTTTTCAATTTTATTGATCTTTATGGAGAAATTACATTTAATCTCATTGATTTGCTTTATTATTTTCTCTGTTGTATATTGTGTGTGTCTGTTGAAATCTTTTCATCGCTTTCTTCCTTCTGATAACCTTTCATTTAGTTTGTGTTTCTTTTTCTAATTCCTTAAGGTGTAAATTTAGATTGTAGATTTGAGATCTTTATTCTTTTTGTGCACACATTTACAAATGTAAATTTCCCTCTTACCATCCCCTTTGCTGTGTTCCATAAGTTGTGATGTGCTGTGTTTCAGTTTTCATTTGTTTCAAGAAGGCTTCTAATTGCTCTCATGATATCATCTTTGGCTCATTGATCATTTCAGACTTTGTAGTTTAATCTCCACGTTTGTGGATTCTGCCATCTTTCTTGTCTTTGTGATCACTGGTTTCATTCCACTGTTATTAGAAAAGACACTTTGAATGATTTCAATTTTTTAAAAATTAAGCCTAGTTTTGTGGTTTGACATATAATCTCTCCTGGTGAATGTTCTGTGTGTACTTGAAAAACATAGTATTCTGCTTTTTGTGTGTGTGGAGAGTTCTCTATATGTCTGTTAGTTCCAACTGGTATATTGTGTTGTTCAAGCTCTCTGTTTCCTTATTGATATTCTGATTGCTTTATTCATTATTGAAAGTGAGATATTGCAGTCTCCTACTATTGTTTTGAACTGTTTAATCTTCACTTAGTTATGTAAAGATTTCTTTCATATTTTTTGGATTTCTCATATTTGATCTGCATATGTTTATAACTGTCATGTATTCTTGGGGAATCATCCTTTTTACCAATATGCACTATCCCTTGCCTCAATAATTTTTTGACTACAAATCTATTTTATCTGTTATTAGTAGAGCCAATAGTGTTTTTTTTTTACTATTTGAGTTGAATCTCTTTTCTATCTTTTCACTACATGTGTCTTTATATCTAAAGTGAGTCTCTTTTAGACAGCATGTAACTGAATTGTGGCTTTATAGCCATTCTACTAGCTTGAGTTTTGTGAATAAGGAGTTTAATGCATCTATGCTTAAGGTAATACCACTGGAGAAGGACTTACTATTGCTATTCTGTTCACTTTTTTCAGTGTGTCTTATATCATTTTTGGCTCAGTTTTGTAAGATGAAATGGGTTCTGGAGATGAACGGTGATGATGGTGCATAGCGATGTGAATGTACTTATGTGAGGTATTGCCCACACATAGACTGTTTTCCCCTAAATTTGGCTTCTTTCTGTTCTCTTCCTCAGGGAGTGGCCTCTAGCCAAGGCTGGGCTCTGAACCTATGCATATTTCCAGTAATGAGTCATGAGATGCAAGTGATGAAGCTAAGGTGAAAACAATGTAGCTGTCACTCTTAATCAATGTATTTGCAAACATCATATAGGAACGTGAATAATTAACTTGCTTGCTTTGATTATAAAACTGCTTGCTATACTGTCCTGAGGTGTGGATTCTTCACTGACCTGCCACATTTAGTGCCTTCTGTAAGTTTGAATAAACCAATGTCTTTCCCTGCTGGACCTCGGGGTGACTTCTTTGGGATAGATAAAATTATGTGTAAGCCCTCTCAGATTTGGGGTTACTGCATTACAACTTGATACCACTGAATTTTGCAATTAAAAATGGCTCCGACTTTTCTATATATTTTTCCTCTTTGAAAAATGCAAACATAAAAATTTTAAATGAGAATTATGATATCTACTTCATAGAATTATTGTGATGATTAAATGAGTGTTCTCTATGTTCATCTTTTGTAAATTATATAGCTTTCTTGGCCCCTATATGTTCAATGCCTGTCTTTCTTTCTGTTTGGTTATTTTTCTTTATTCCCTTCTCATTTCTTTTGCATATACTCTATAGATGTTTTCTCTGGGGTTACTATGGGAGTTGCTTTTTTTAAGGTATAATAAATTTTATATTAATATCTTAAGCAGATATATAACTCGAAAATACTTTCTATCATTATGTAGTTTGTCTTTTAAAGTCATTGATGAATCTGTTCATGTATGAAAGATTTCAAATGTCATGAACTCCAATTTTTATATATTTTTGTTTTTTTATAAATTGTATTTTGTTTTAGAGATGTGGTGTACAAGTATGGATTACCTACACAAGTAGGTTGCATGCAGGGGAAGTTTGGGCTTCCAACTAGCCCTCACTCCCCCTGGTATAGGACGAGGTATCTTTTGTGTTATTACATGCCCCCCCAAACTGCCCCTGGTAGTGCCCAATGATTGCTGATTCCTCCCTTGTGCTAATGTGATTAATGTTCTGGTTGCACTCATGAGTGTGAACAGGTGTATTCAATTCTTTATTTTTGTGATAGATGGTAAAGTATGATGGTCTCAAACTCCATCCAATGTACTGAAGTCCATGATTTTGTTCTTCTTTATGGCTGTATAATACTCCACAGTGTATTTTCTTTATCCAATCCATGTTTGATGGGCAGTAGGGATGGTCCACACTATAGGAATCCTAGAAGAAAACATAGGAAACACCCATATGCACATCAGAGTAGGCAACAAATTATTGACCAAGTCCCCAAAAGCGAATGTCATAATAGTTAAGATAGACAAGCGGGACCTCATCAAACTGAAAAGGTTTTGCACAGCAAAAGAAACCTTTAGGACAGTAAAGAGACAACCCACAGAATGGGAGAAAATATTTGCAAATTATGCATCTGGCAAAAGCCTAACATCTAGGATCTACCAGGAACTCAAGTGAATGGAAAAAAGCAAACAACCTCATTAAAAAGTGGGCAAAGTACATGAACATGTGTCAAAAGATGACTTACAGGCAGTCGAATGAAAAATGCTCAGTTTCGCTAATCATCAAATCAAAAAAGCAATGAGATACCACCTAACTCCGGTAAGGATGGTTCTCATTACTAAGTTAAAAACAACAGATGCTGGTGTGAGTGCAGTGATGAGAACGCTTCTACACTGTTGGTGGAAGAGCAAACTAGTTCAACCTCTATGGAAAACAGTGTCGTGATTCTGTAAAGAACTACAAATTGACCTTCCATATGATCCAGTAATCCCTCTCCTAGCAGTGTATCCAGAGGAACGTAAATAGTTCTACAAAAAAGACACCTGGACATGCATGCTTACTGTGGCACTATTCAGAATGTTTTTTCTTTTGTTGTTTGTGCTTTTGGTGGCATATTTGAGAATCCATTGTTAAATCTAAGGTCATAAAATTTATCTGCAGGTTTTCCTTTAATAGTTTTATGGTTTTACCTCTTATAGTTAGACCTCTTCTTCATGTCTTGCTCCTTTCCTCTTTTCTCTCCTTCTGGGACTCTCCTAGGTGTGTGTTGGTAGGCTCAACGGGGTACCATATGTTCCTTCAAATTTGGGGATTTTTAAAATTATTTTCCTTTCTGCATCTCAGACTAGATAATTTCAGTGAACCCATCTTCATGTTTGCTGATTTTTTCTCCTTGCTCAAATCTGAGGTTGAACCCCATTAGTGATAGTTCTTTTAAATTTCAGATATTGCTCTTTTTAGCTCCAGAACTTTTATTTGGTTTCTTTTTAATACTTTTTTCTCTTTATTGATATTCTCTGTGGTGACACATCATTCTCCTGGATTGCATTCTTTATTTTTTCTAGGTTTTCTTGAGCTGTCTGAGCATATTTAAGAAGGTTTGTTTAAAGTCTTTTTCTAGAAGACATTTAATCAGTCAAAAACATATGAAAAATTGCTCACCCTCACTAATCATCAGAGAAATGAAAGTCAAAACTACATTGAAATACCACCTAACAAGGTAAGAATGGCTATAATTAAAAAGTGAATAACAGCAGCCGTTGAAGTGGCTGTGGAAAAAAGGGAACAATTCTATGCTGTTGGTGGGAATGTAAGCTACTTCAGCCTTTGTGGAAAGCAGTGTGGTGTTGTCTCAAAAAACTAAAAATTGGGCTACCATATGATCCAGCAATCTCACTTCTGGGAATATACCCCGAGGTACATAAATCACTCTACCAAAAAGACACCTGCACTTGTATGTTCATTGCAGCACTATTCAAAATCTCAAAAGCATGGAACCAACCCATATGTCCCTTGAAAGTGGACTGGATACAGAAAACGTGGTACATATACACGATAGAATATTATGCAGCCATAAAGAACAAAATAATGTCCTTTGCGGCAACATGGATGCAGCTGAAAACCATCATACTAAGTGAACTAGCACAGAAAAAAAGAACTTAACACTGCAGGTTTTCACTCGTAGGCAGGTCTTGATCACTGGTCACATGAGCACAAAGGAGGGAACAACAGATGATGGACACTGCTAGAGGAGGGAGGGAGGAGGGATGAGGGGCACACAGCGACACACCGGGTACCAGGTCCAATTTTTAGGGACATAGGGCCCGTAAGAAGTCCAAACCTCACCTTCAGCAATTTACTTATGTAGTCAATCCTCACATGTGCCCCTTAGCTCTATAGATAGATAGAGAGATAGATGATAGATAGATAGATAGATAGATAGATAGATAGATAGATAGATAGATAAATAGTCCAGATCTGGTTTTCCTCAGGGACACTTTGGTAGTTTTATTCTTTTTCCTTTGAAGATCTTTGAAAGGGCCATACCTTCTTTCTTCTTTCCCAAATTTGTTACATATTTTGTAATTGAAAATTGGACATCATGAATATTATAATGTGATGACTCTGGATGCCAGATTATTTCTCTCTCCAGGGTTTGTTGCTGTTGTTTGGTTTGAATTAGTTATTTGTTTTTTCAGGTTGACTTTGAGTTGAGGAACTCCTTCAAAACTTAACCAGGGCACTTATAAATCTGCATTAGACTTCACTTCCTGCTTATATGGAGCCTAAAATTCAGGCTGAGTTGCAAACTTAGAGTTTTCCCATGTATTTTCTGAGCACACATCTACTGTGAGTATATGTGCGGTCTTCTGAATTCCCCAAGATAGTTCAGATATTTTCCAAGTCCTTATACCCCCTCCAAGTAGCTCATTCCCCAGCCTCGTTTTTCCCTAAGTTTTCAATCTACCTGTTGCATGCCCCCGTGCTGTCCCTTACCTCGGGCAACTGCAACTACTGTCTATATTTAAATGCTTTTTTAAAATGTTGCCCGGGAGAATCATCTTCCCCTGAGAGTTCTGGGGGAGACAAAACCAATTCAGGCCCCTGAGTCAAACTCTCAAGAGGCCACCAGAGAGGTCAAAATATACAACCACAATTCTTTGTAAACGAGGTTCATATTGCACCCTCTGATACCAGTAAGCCACCACTAAAAGTAGGGCACCATCACTATGGCCACTGCTTGACTGGTGAGTAGAGGATAGTAGGCGAGAAAATTAAAATGCCCCAGTATTCTATTTAGACGTTTTCAGTCTCTTTTTTCGTTTAGCACTCTCTTTGTTGCTGTTAAGTTTTTTCTTATATTTTAGAGCTCTGAAAAAGTTGATTCTGATAGTTTTTGTGAGTTTAACAGTTGCTTCTATGGAGCAACAGATTTTTGGTGCACTCTACTCCACCACAGTCAGTAATATCAGTCATTCATTTGTGTTTAAGAGTTCACATTATTCAGAAGAAAAAAAAATCTCTTCTACACATAGTTCTCTAAGCAGCTATACTGGATATCTGGTTTTTGTTGTTGCTGTTTTAACGATGTGTATGTAATCTCTCCAAATGTATGATGTCCATCAGCTGGTGGTTATGAAGTATTTGAAGTCCCAGTTACAAATGGGCACAGCTAAGTGACCCCTGCTGGTAGGATGAGACATGAAAGTCTCCACTCTTGGAGACTCAGGCTCCTCTGACTCCCTCCACCTAGAAGATTTCCTCTACAGCAAATCAGGAAAACTTATAATTGGGCGAATCTTTTGCTGATAATTACTGCAACATCCCAAAATCTTTTTTACAAGGAAAGATTTCACAGTGTGTTATTGAAACTTTATGACGCTTGACCCATTCCCAAGTTCCAGGATGTCAGTACCATGCAAAGCGCACTCATCCAACCAGCTGCGTTATGTTTACCTGGGGATTTAAAAAATGGAAATTTGTGGACCCCCTTCCTGACCTTTTCTCAGAGTGGACCAGGAATTTATGATTTATGTTTTGATAAGCTCTCCAGACTTGCCTTAATCACACAAACGTTTGACAAGCATTGTAAAATACAGTATTGCTTAAACATTCCCATTATTTGACCATCTACTGCTTCCTCATTTTCACACAGGCAATGACTCAGGCAGAATGTGTCCTGGTCTTTATTTCTATGTGTTTGCTCTCTCTCTATTTTGTCAATGGGAAAATATTAGAAAATTGTAGTAATTTGGGTTTCCATCTAGAACATAATTTAGATGAATTTTAATTATCTCTCTGTGGGTACTCACTTTGTTTCTTAGCTATTACCTGTTATTGGTATTTGTTGGTATTCCGTAATGGCAAAAGCAATTAAATTCATGAGATAGCAATTGTTATTTTGATAATCTATCGGGCCATTTCTTATAGTTTTCTTATTGTGATCGTTGCCTACAAAATCCCCAAAGAAGCCACTATTCACCATAGTTTTTGACATTGAAATTTAATATTATTTAGAATAGTTTCTTCTAACGGAAAATTAGCCAGGCATGGTGGTGTGCACCTGTAGTCTCAACTACTCGGGAGGCTGAGGTGGAAGAATCGCCAGAGCTCACGAGGATGAGGCTGTGGTGAGCCACGATCAGGCCACTGTACTGCAGCCTGGACAACAGAGGGAGTCCCTGACTCAAAGTAAATAAAGAAATCTATAAAATAGTTTCTTTTCTTTCCAAATGATTATACCATTACATGGTTAAGTTAGTGGTCTTATGCTATTCTCTAATGATATGCTTTTAAACTTGTAGAAAACTTTCCTGGGAAGAAAAAAACCCTGCAAGCAGAATCGTATTGAATCTATTTATATTCAATCTGTTATATCCATTGCATTTACAAAAAGATCAATGTTGCTCAAACATGGAATGACATATTTCATTATGTTTTCCAGCAAATTATTCTGTCTTTATCTGTGTATCTACATGCCTGGGAGATTTTTACTTCTTTCACTTAAAGAATGAAGCGTTTTCTGGAGGCGATGGGGATAAAAGCATCTAAAAGAACAGAGTGTATTCAGAATTGTTGTTTTTTTTTAACAGAAGGTAGCATGCCAAAGCTGATAGAGAACCGCTTTGAGTATTGCATCATCATGGTTCTAGGGAAACTGAGGTCACGAAGAGTTTTTGCCGGTCTTCTGTAGCAGTGATTTTCCTGTCCTTGGAGACTGGTGAGTGGCCAGGTGATAAAGCATACAATTAGAGCTAGGAATAAGTTCTATTAGGCATCTGCTTGGAGGGAAATGGCCTCAAAAGAAAGGGTGACCTTTAGAGGATCAATTATAAAATGATTAAAGATAGTATGACATGCTGAGGGCTTCTGGGACTTTGCCTTTTGCGATGACTGGCAATGTATGACCTGATGGTCATTTCCTGTGATGTACTCATCCTCCATGTATTTCTCCATGATTGATGTGATGGGGGAGGAGGCAGTGGGGTAGACATAAGACAGATTAAGGAAAAGTACAGAGCTATTGTTGATGGCAATATAAGTTGATATAGTCATTATGGAAAACAATATGAAGGTTCCTCAAAAGAATTAAAAACTAGAACTCCCATGTAATCCAGCCAGGTTACTACTGGGTATAGGTGCATAGGAAATGAAATCAGTATGTCAAAGGGGAATCTATACTCCAATGTTTATTACAGCATTATTCGCAGTAGCCAAGACATGAAATCCACCTAAGTGTCCCTCATGGATGGATGGAGAAAATGTGGCATAAGTACACAATGGAATACTACTCAACCACAAGAAGAAGGAAATCCTGACATTTGCAACAACACGGATGCATCCAAAAGACCTTATATTAAGTAAAATATGCAGGCACGGAGAGACACATCCTGCGTGATCTCACTTTTACGCGGAATCAAAAAAAGTTGATCTCATAAAATGAGAGCGTAGAATGGCAGTTACCAGAGGCTGGGGAAGTTGTGGGAAGGGGTTGGGGAGATGTTGGTCAAAGGGTATATAACATTTCCATGAGACAGGAGGAATAAGTTCAAGAGGTCTATTGTACCACATGGTGACAATCTTTAGTAACAATATATTTTATTCATGACAAAGGCTAAGAGAGTACACGTTAAGTGTTCTCACCACAAAAATGTTAATTATGTGAAGTATTACATATGTCCATTAGCTTTATTTAGTCATTCCAAAATGTATATTTACTTCAAATCATCATGTTGCATATGATAAAAGCAAACAGTTCTATTTGTCAATTTAATAACACTTAAAAAGGATAAGTGAAGTGTAATGGAGATACCTGATCTTCTGTACAAGGGGTGCACCCTCGTATTAGTTCTCTATGGCTGCACCATACATTACCCCAAACTTAGCAGCTTGAAGTAATAAACATGTATTACTGTATAGTTCCTTTGGGACAGGCATCCAGGCATGGCTTTATGGGTACCTCTGCATCAAGGTTTCACTGGATATTGGTGAAGACCCGGCCATAAAGCATGTGGTTAGAACCAGGAGTACAGGTCCATTAGGTTCCCAAGACTGCAATTAAGGTGCTGGCTGTGGTGCAGTCTCATCCCAAGGTTTGGCTGGTAAAGGATCTGTTTCCAAGCTCACTTGAGTTGTGTTTGGAAACACTCAATTTGTTGCAAGCTCTTGAGCTCAGGGCCTCAGTTCACTGCTGATTGTTGGTTGGAAGCTGCCCTCATTTCCTTACAAGTTAGGCCTCTCCATAGGGCAACTTACAACATGGCAGATGGTGTACATCAGAAGGAACAAACGAAAGACCAAGAGATAATGAGCCCGACAAAATCTAGAGACATTCTGTTACCAAATCTTGCAGTTGGCATTCTGTTACTTCTGCCTTTAGAAGCAAGTAATTCGGTACAGCCCATACTTAAAAGGAAGGGATTACACGGGCAGTGAATGTCAGGAGGCAGGATCATTGGAAACCATTTTAGGGGCTGTCTACCATAGCGCCCACTGTGTGAGATATTCCATCCATCTGCCCACCTTTCTGGACTTTGCTAACAGTGAAAATGAGATCTAGACTAATTTGCCTTATCCGAGACAATTCTAGACCATTGCATAATGTCAGATCTTCTGATATGAAAGGCTGTCATTGTGTTGTCAATGAAAGAAAAAGACATCTCCTGGAGATAGGTCACAATGTCCCTCCAGTTAGATTTTCTGATATGAAAGGCTGTCATTGTGTTGTCAATGAAAGAAAAAGACATCTCCTGGAGATAGGGCCACAGTGTCCCTCCAGGCAGAACGCATCTGCACGAGGAATTGGGCTCTCTTAATCAGCCTATCAACCACATGCTGTTCTCTTCTGAGAGTAGGTCAACCCTCACACAGGAATAGAGAGAATCCCCTTTTGTCCTTGCATCATCAGGTAGGCCCCAACCCTGATAACCCTATTCCATTAATTAGCCTTCACTCAGATCAGAAACCACTCCTCATAGCCCCACACCAAGTGATAACCACTACAGTGGTAAGGAGCATTATCTTCTGTATTCATATCATGAAGTCGTGCCTTCTGAAATCAGTATTCTTATCTCTGTTCTAGGGGAATCCAGGCAATATTCACACTGACTAGGTTGCGATGATGTGCTTTTGACACGAGGAAGAATATGACAGACAAGAGTAATAGTATATTATGGGTATACAAAAATTACCCTAAATTATAAGAAATCAAACATAAGACAAATTTAAATGAAAACATAGGAATAAATTAATTAATTAATTTCAGGCTAAAATGATTTTTAAATTGACATAGCCAAAAATGCCGGAAAGCCAACAAAACTAAAACTAATGAGCTGATAATCACAAATCATGTTTTTGTGATTTGGGATAACATTTAAAAACATTTACACTACTGATATCTTAAAGCAGTTAAATTATTAAAACGTCAGTAAATGATTAGTATATGCAAAATGGGCTAAAATGAGTCAGAAGTACATTTGAAAAGATCACAAATCCTTCTAAGACTCCCAAATGATGAAAACCCTTTAAGTCTCATCTAAGTTTGGAAAGCTGTTCTGTGTTACAGACAAGTTATCAGTCACTAACAAACCACCCACAAGGAGTATGTACTTTCTATAAAATGGATGTGCCAACCAAATAGTTCCTTCTAAATCACACTTTTCCTTCCCAGGAATCACATTGCCTGGAACACAGAAGACTCTAATCTAATTCATTGTGTCTCAGACCTAGAGGCTGCATTCCTTTCGTCTCTACTCTATGCTGCCCTGCCACCCACACAGCACAGACATACTCACACACATACACACATGTGTATGCATATGCATATGAACATACATAATCTCAAAAAGCCTTCTGAAACCAAAAGCACAGATAAGACAGTTCTACAGTTTACTTCTACGTACAGTATTCAATCATCAAACATCCTTAAGAGCCGAAGAGGCAGGTTTTGCAAGGCTTGAGGCTTATATGATTTCCTTGAAGAAAAAATAAAAATTAACACACATAGAATTATGTTTAAAAAGAAATATTTATGTAAAATGAGAAACGTCATCTCAACGCCTTACGTTTTTAAAAGCCGATTAACATGAGAAATGCCACAACATTTAGGAAAAACATCCCTGTTTTTCATTACCCGACCCATCTCTATAATCCTCATCCAGCATTTGTTGGCTGCCTGATCTTTGAACACCTTTTCATATAACAGAGATTTTGTAATATATTGGATGGATTATATTTATTTTTTAGCTATTGATAGTGGAGATACATAAAGAATGAGATTCCACGCACAGATATGTCTTGTCTGTTGCAGAACTTTTCCCTATGAACCCGGGATTCGGGTAAATTCCTTTTCAGCCAATTCCTATCAAAAGCAAAAGAAAATGTGTGGTACATGCATGATTGAATGTGGTGCATTATTAGTATAGTCCTTTCAGGCAAGTCCTTCTGTTGTCTAGACACAGCTTAGAGCCACGTTTGAAGTATAATTTTACATATCTGACGATTTGAAGACTTTTCCACATATTAGCATTCCACTTAATTCCTCCCAGATCTTGTTTCTCCTCCCTTACCTACATATTTCCCAATCCAAGCACCCTCATGTCAAGACACCAGGGGAATGGGCAAACAGGTAGTAGGAGCATTCCTGGAAGCCATTTCTACATCAGGACAATTAGCCATACATCAGCTACACGGAGCAACTGCAAACCACTGAAATATACCCCACTGAACCTAAACGAAACGTATCTCAAACTCACCTTGCCCTTTGGCAGATCCCAAATAAGCGTGCTATCGTTCCAGCGCCACCTGGCAGAAGAGATGGTACGATGGAGGGAAAGTCGGAGTGGAAAGTGAAAGCAGTCAACCAATTGCTGTCAAAAGAGCTTACCTTCTAAATGCAAAAAAAAAAAAAAAAAACCAAACCAAAAAGCGTAAGATCATAAGATCATGTGAGCATGATTCTAAGATCTCTCTCAGAGAAAGGGCCTGTGCAACTGACAGACCCTGATATCTGTTACAAGTCCTTTCAGTGATACATCTTGTCTTTCTTGAGTCTTATTCACTCTTTCCATCCATTCCCTAATCTCTGTCATATTCTGGCTCCCGTTTTTGGTGACTTCCAGTGTTTCAGCTCTGAGGTCTGATTTTTCAGGAGTTTTCTCTTTGTTACACTGGAAATTGCCTGAGGTCTTTCGGTGGTTTTCCCTCAATTGTGACAGATCTCTCCCTCTTCTCTTTAGTCCCATTATTCAGTGGCAGTGGGAAAGGCTTTCATTCTCATGTTGCTCAGCCCTCTGTTCTTCCTTGATCGGGCCTCTGGATTTGTTCTCTTCTGAAACAGGGATGTGGGTGGGAAGCTCTGCTGTCTCTTGGGGTTCTGAGAGTCAAATAATGTGGAGGATGGGGAGCTAGGTTTCAAAACTATTTGCAAGTTGCAATGTTCACTGATTGTGATATGGGTTCCCTGTGACCCACTCCCCACCACCACTTTATATGATGATGCATTGGATATGTGTGTGTACCCCTTGAGTCCAAGATACTGTCACAGTAATGAGGAGAACATAGAAGAATAAAATGGACAAACATTAAAGATTATAAAGATAAAAAATGAAACAAATACCAAACAGTACAAGCAGAAACCAGAGCAAAAAACAATACCTCAGACACAGGCACACACACATGCCCAGCACAAAATGAAAGGAAAAGAAATGGAGAAAGAAAGAAAAAAGATTGGAATGAAAGTTACATCCTCACACATATATTCACACACATTTAACTAAAAAAAGAGATGAACAAAAGAGCAAAAAACCAACCAACAGAAAAAAGAAAGATGAGCACTCCATCATTCACATACACACATAAACAGAAAATAAGAAACAAGAGAAGAAAGAGAAAAAAGGGGGAAATGCAGATCAAACTCTCACATAAACATTTATGAACAAAGGAAATATATAGAAAACTTAGAAAAACTAACAAACCAACAGACAAAAAAATTTAAACAATAAAAAAACCCCTCCTCTCTTGTGACAGGTTCCATAATCGTTCCTCTTAGCTGCTCCTCTGCTGTCCCCTGGAGTACTTGGCCTCATTCACCTTCTCCCCAGTGTCCGGACCAGGGAAGGAGAAGGGGGCTGTGTGGGTGGGGCTGCAGTCTTCCCCTCCTACTCTCGTATGGTCGGGGTAGCCCCTCTGGTGGGGATTGTCTCTTCCCCAGAGAATGGTGGTGGTTGCCCCAGCCAGGCCTATCCTGGAGCAGAGTCCTCCTTTGTGACTCCTGTCCAGGATCCACCTGGGTTCATCCTCTCAGTCATTCCTCTGCCATGTGTGTCTGATGTTCAGAGGATTGCTGGGCAGCAGAGGGTTGGGTCAGTCCTGGACTCACCAGTGATCTCCTTGGAGGTCTTCCTCGTCCTTTTCTGGCCACACCCTTTGTCCCACAGCTGAGTCAGGGTAGGGAGTTGGGTGCCTGAGACTCAGTTCTCATCCTGTCCCTCTGGAGTTTATGCTTTCAGGATATTCCCTCTGGGTCACGATCAGCCCCTGAGGAGTTGATCCACTGGACACAGAGATCGAGCCTGTTGCTCCATGGTGAGCAAGCCAGAACACTTTCCATTCCCATTTTTCAAGTGCCTCTTTCATCTCCAGTGGGCCTCTTCATCTGGGCTCCCTCTGCAGCCTTTGAAGCCAGTGTCTGGCCAGGTGCTGCAGTGGGGAGGCAGAGCCTGGAACCAGCAGTCTCCCCTGCTGCAGTGATGAAGCAGAGCCTAGAGCTGGTAGCCTCTCCCCTCCGCTTCTTCCTAGGAAGGCCTGTGTCAGTCAGAAAAAATGGTGCTGGACTTCTGCAACCTGGGAAGTACTAGGGACCAAGCAGTGCAACTGCAGCACCAGCTGCTTCACCAGGAGGGTTCTGGCCGCTTGCTCACGAGCCCCCATTAGTCGGGCTCTCCCAGCAGCTTCTTCCCAGAAAGGGGTTTCACTCTCAGATTCTTTATATCATTGTTATCCTTAACCATTTACCTTTCCATTAGCCTTCTAGTAAGGTCAGCTATTGTGGTGGAGTTGTGTACCAATTAGTTTTCAAGGTTCATTAAACTTAATGGGAACTTCACATTGTGATTCTCCAATTACAAACATGGTGATGCTATTTGACCCCTGTGATGCTGAGGAGTCACATTTTACATACATAGTAGTTTCAGAAGTCATGGAGTAACATGAAGCTCCTCTGTAGCCAAAATAGCCCTGCTTGTCTATGATGTTGCAAATAAGTGCAATATACAGGACCTTGTGTACAAAAAATGAAGTAGGAGAAATACATAGGAGATACAGAAGAGAAAGAATTAAACACCATGTCATATGAGCATATATATTTGAAATTACTTAAAGTGTATATCTGAGGATACAGTTTTATTGGTTTGGATGAGGACAATAACTAGAACAGGAGTATTATTCAAGGTGATCAACATTTTGAAGGCCGGAGAGATTAGCCAAGTTGTAGTACCATAGGGATTAGATATACAAGCACCCCAAAAGCACATTCTAAATACCAAAGGTCAAAGAGCTAAAACAATCTCAAAGTTGGTAGTGCAGATTTCAGAGTCTGAAATCATTGAGAGATGGTAGTTTGAGCGAGAGAAGGTCGAGTTAAAGTGATAATAGCTTGATGTCATTGAAAACAAAATGTGCATGTCTGCGGCTCACCTTTACCCATTTCTGACAGAGGGAATGTGTCCTTGTCTTAACAAAATCTTAAAGAACCCAACAGAGAGCAAAGGGTAAACTTTTACCTCTACCATCCCCCTGTAGTCTTTACTAAGGGGCAGAATGTGATATCCCAAGTTCATCCAGTCAAAAAACTCTGATATATTCTGGGATGCATTTCAGCAGTTTTCCTGACTGCTCTTACGCTTCTTGCCCTTACCAGACATCAGGTTTGGTGGTGTCTTCTGGGTGCCAGGACCAGTTTTTTCTCTTCATGCACAGGTCAAGTCTCCAGCTTAAGATTTTCCTCCATGAAATTTTGAATTGGCTGTGCAAACCAGCAAAAGGTCGTTGTCATTGGAAGAAATAAGGGTTCTTGTCTTGGGCTCCTGTACCTGTTGCACATAGTCAGCCTTTTATGTGGTGGCAGCCATCGCTGCCTTCTGATACTTTGGGAGCCACAATGGTGATTCAGGTCTCAGCTGAGCACAGTTAACTGGATGGATCAGACTGTTTTTGTTTATGCCGCAGCCACCTTCAACTAGGCTGAATAGGCGGTTTTTAGGCTAAAAGCAAAAGCCTCTCAGGGCAGAGTGATTTCTACACATATTCCCCATATTTCATATTGCCCGACACAATGTTTATTGGGAGCACTGGCCATGAGAGTAAAGCATTTTAAGGTGGAATAAGCAGATTAGCAAGCTGCATGCCAGTCAGTGTGAGTTGAATTTTATGATTTCCCTAAGCTCCTCCAAGATGCATTGATCAGATTCTCTGTCAACAAACTTGGGCTGGGCTGCTTCAAACTTGGAAGGGCAGTAGGAATCATGTCAAGTAGGATAGTCTAATCCTGTCTGACATAGCAATTTTGGGCAGAAGACAGAGAAGTGGGTAATGTTACCGGCGCTGGGATTATCCCTGTGATAGGATGGTGAGTACTTCTGTTTTGATGATGCTTGATGGTTCATATTTGTGGTGAGTTCAGGCAGTTTGGGGCAGGGTAGACCAGGTGCATTGGATTTTAAATCCTTGGAATAACATTGTTAAAGTTGGGATTCCGGAAAATTTCTCTTTTTAAGACTGAATTTGTAAGCCAAGCACTTCAAATGCAAACACTGGAGCTGAAACACTCGTGTAGTACCCAACAAAATCCAGGGAGGTGGTGTGGGTCTCAAATAGGACAAAATCCCATTCCTCAAGTTGGCCCAGCTATGTCTGGAAGCTGCTTTCCCTTGTTGTTCTACTAAAATCAGGACCAGGATATGCGTGTCCCTCTTCACAGGGACCCAGTTTCCTTTGTACTATTTCAGAAAGTCATGGTCTGGTGAATGAGGAGAGGGGTCTCACATGGCTGCTGGATCAAGGCTTTGCTTCCAGCAGAGTCAGAGCCCTTGGTTCCTGCCAACAACAAACACAGAGCTTCTGCAAGGCAGGTGAAAAGTGAGGCCACAGGCAATGCCTGCAAAAGAACTTGAAAGAAAGGTAATATGAGGGTTCGATAGAAAGACCACAGGGCATGAGCATTCCAGCCCATGACACCTACAAGGGCAAGAGTAAGGTGAATGAGAACCGTCATAGTCCTAGCTATCTGTGTTTCCTTCTAGGATATTCAATATCCTACCTCTCCCCAGTACCAAGACACTGTGGGACTTTCTACGTGCTTTCTAGACGAATGAATGCACTGGGGCCCCATTAGTGACATAGACATAAGGTTCCCTGTCAGCAGAGATGATACTTCCCAGCCTTTGGAGGCAAACAAAATTGCTTATCCCACATAGAAGGATCCACAGAACTACTTGTTCTGAAGCCAGTTGTTTAAAGTAACCATCCTGGCATACCTCATCAACAAGGGTACCTGCATGATCGGTGTTTATATACCTAACCCTTATACCCCACGTCTTTGTAATAAATAAATAAATAAATAATAAAAAATAAAATAACCATCCTGTCTCTGCTCTTGATTTCCCTGTGTTTCTGGTAAGGGGTACCTTTGGAACTTCTCATAAAGCACGTTTATTTATTATATGTAGGCGTAAACATCTGACTATGTCATCATAATGACGTTTAGGTTTGAATCAGTGAGCCTAAATGCTAAAATAAGTATTATTTTAAAAAATAAATTATTTTACTTATTATTCATAATAGAGTTGGGGAGCTATTGACTAGAGAAATTATGGATGTCCGAAAATTATAATATCTATGTATTTTATTTCAGAATAACAAAGAGGGTGTATCAGGGTAAATTAGATTTTTCTGTGGTGTCAAATAACCCCCAAATCTCAGTGGATTTCAACTACCAAGGTTTTCTTGCTTAACCCTGGAACTGAAACTGATAAAGCAGCTTCTATCTGAGAAATCACCGATCTTGTGGCAGAGAAAAGAAGAGAACATGAAAATCACATTCTGGCTCTCAAAGCTTCTACCCAGAAAAGACACGTGTGTCCTCTAGCCCCATATTGTCGATTAAGGCTAATCACATTGCCAAGCCTGCCATAAATAGGAAAAGCAAATATAATACTTGCATAGGGAAGAATAGGAAATCTTTTTCAACAATGAAACAAATTATCACGACGGGCATTACAAAACTTTATTATATAAACAGAGCACTGGGTCTAAGAACATTGAAAACTACTAAATAACAGAAACCACACATTATATATGGCCCTTTCCCTTTAGAAGTCGATGAATAAGTGCTTTCGTCGCTAAGAAAGCTGGACTGAATAATCTTGAAGAAACAGGTAAATTCCCTAGAAACATGCCACTTACCAACACTGAACACGAAGACACACAAATCTGAACAGATCAATAATGAGTAAGCACATTGAATTGGTAGCCACAAATCTCTCATCAGTGAAAAGCTCAGGACCCGATACCTTCAGAGCTGAATTTTGCCAAACATGTAAAGAACTATTACAAATCCATCAAAAGCCTTTTCAAAAAACCAAAGCAAAGTTAATTCTTTCAAACTCTTTTTGAGGTCACCATTACACAGATAACAAAGTCAGACAAGGACACTCAGATAAAAGAAAGAAACTTACAGGCTAATATATTAATTAACATCGTTGCAAAATTCTTCAGCAAAATACTTTCAAACTGAATTCAACAACATAGTCAAAGAATGATTTGCTATGATTAAGTAGAATTTATCCCTAGGATGCAAAGATGGTTCAACCAATGCAAGTCTATTAATGTGATGCAATCACATTAACAGAATGAAAGACAAAACTGTGTGATCATCTCAATAGATACAGAAAAAAAATCATTTGACAAAATTCAACATCATTTCATGATAAAAACTCTCAATAAACTAGGTATAAAAGAAATGCACCTCAACACAATCAAGGCCATATGTAACAAGCTCACAGATAGCATCCTACTCAATGTTGAAATGTTGATAACTTTTCCCCTAAGATCAGGAAAAAGACAAGAATGCCCACTCTCACAATTTCTACTCAGCGTAGTAGTGGAAGTGACAGCCAGAGCTATTAGGCGAAAAAAGCAATGATAGCCAACCAAATCAGAGAGGAAGGTGTTTAATTGTCTCTGTTTGCAGGTGACATTACAGTATCTTATATATGGAAAACCATAGAGATTCCACCAAAAAACTGTTTAGAGTTAGTACATGATATCAGATGATTTTCAAAATACAAAATAAATGTACAAAATCAGTAGCATTTATATATACTAATAATATAGTATGCAAAAAATCAAAGTTCTATTTACAGTAGCATCAAAAGTATAATACTTAGGAATAAATTTAACCGAAGAGGTGAAATATCTGTACACTAAAAACTGTAAAACATTGATGAGAGAAATTGAAGAAGACACAAATGAATGGAAAAATAGCTTGTGTTCATGGATGGGAAGTATTAATATTTTAAATTGTCCACACTGCTCAAAGTAACCTACAGATTTAATGCAATTCTTATCAAAATTTGATTACAGTTCCTTTTACAGAAAAAAATATCCCTAGAATTCATATGGGATCATGAAAGACCCTGTCTAGCCAAAGCAATCTTCAGAAAAACAAAACAAAACAGAAAGCATCACACTACCTGTTGCCAAAATCAACTACCAAATTATAGTAATTAAAACAGCATAGTACTGGCAAAAACAGACACACCGACTGATGGAACAAAACAGAGATTCCAGAAATGCATGCACACATTTATAGTCAACTGATCTTTGACAAGGGAGCCAAGAACACACAGTGAAGAAAGGACCGTCACTTCAATAAATACTGTTGGGAAATCTGGACATCCATATGCAGAAGAATAAAATTGGGCCCTATCTCACCCTGTATACAAAACTAAACTCAAAACGAAGCAAAGACTTAAATGTGAGACCTGAGCTTGTAAAACTGTTAGAAAAAAACATACGGGA